>SNQJ01S0087093.1:19804-46251 GCA_010110895.2 Picea sitchensis | reverse complement strand
ATGAGCTCAACTGGGTCATGATGAACTCAGATATCGAAGTTCTAATCAGACATAGGATTCTGCCGAGGAACAAGATCTGGTTGTTGGACCGTAGGTAAAGTGTACGGGATATCATGCTCTGCTTGAACGAAAAGTGGCCCCTCTTGCTGTAATGGTGTATGATCGAGCTGTTCCTAGACCACTACTTTGATAGGAAAGGATGAAGCCTCTACTAAGATGGACACATATGAAATCCCCTGTTGATTGATCGTTACTTGGTTAACTTGTGGTTCCTCCTCTTGAAACTTTTTATCCTTTCATCTTCGTTAATGGGAGGAACCCATGAACACTCTTGAGTAATCACGTCTTCACCTTCATCTTCTTGGAACTCTGCTTGTGACTCAAATGGTGCAGCTATTGGTTTTGGATAATCTGAAATTGGGCTATCACCCTCATGTTCTTCTCTGGGAACTTGATATGGTGCAAGTTGTGGTTCATCTTCAATAACTCAAACTTCTTTCACTTCTATAACAACTAATGGTTGAAGATCATCGAGTGGAGTTACCTTCACTGGTTGGTCTGGGACATGGATCAGAGGGAGTTCATAAGCTGCAAGGTAATTTCTCCCTAATTTGATAGAGGCAACTTGCGCTTCCTCCATATTTTGAGGTTCTTCATTCCTAATAAAAACACCAAAAATACAATCAAATGCCTCAAGATAATAAATCAAAGCAACATCCTCGTTAGGTCTTACTCTGTAAAGTGTAAAATTTGGAAAAACGAGTGTTAAATTGGAACACAGTTTCACTTTCATGCTTTTTAATAATTGAAAACACTGTGCATAAGAAGAAAATGTCTTGTGTATTTGCCTATCTCTCAATGAATTTCTCCTGGAAGGAATGCCATCCATCAATGGAAGCATCAGGAAGGGACTTGTACCATGCTCGTGCCTGCCCCTCAAGGGTTGACACAAACATCCTCATCACCACATCCTCATGCACCACATCAAAATCACCCACCACTTGTAAAAATTTAGCGAAGTGATTTTCAACTGATTCTCCCAACCTCCCTTCAAACAGAGGTATGCGTTTAAGCCATTTACGTGCAAGTAAGTCTTGAGGATAATCTGGGAATGCAACAAAACTTAGTGGGTCAAAATCATAAAATCTCCACCTTACTGGTGGCCTCACAACTACATTCATATTGTTGGTCTCAGATAGAAAATAAAACGAAAGATTAAGAGGTGGAAGATACACTCACCATAGTGTTTGTCAAAGAAGAACTTACTTAAGAACTGATACGCTTACCAACTTCGAGAGGAGTTCTTGATGAAGGGATAGTCTTGTTCCGGGGAAAGATGTTAGGTTTTGTTGAAGCTCGGAACTAGACCTCGTGAGGGAATCAAAACCAAAATATCTTCTTGTGTAAGCCCCCTGTGGAGTCGTCCCTGTATCATGTGGAGTCGCCAGGTGAATTAGAAAAAACAAAACAAAAAACTCACCGATGTCGTTGCCACCAAGGCTTGCGTTCCCTGACAACGACGCCAATTTGTTAGCACAAATTTCCACCCTCCAATTGAGCTGGTATACCTAATAAAACAACGATGGAGACTTGGCTAATTCAAGGAGAAAAGCCCCAAATTGTCATGGGCTAGACCACTCTCCATTTGGGCTAGTGTTTACTAGCCTTAGGGGGGAGTCCCTAGGGTGATTTGCCGCTGTCCTTAGTTTGATTTTCTGCATTAAAAGACCAAAAACAACCCATGTTTGTCTTAGACAACATATTAAAACTGTCCAAAACATGGGGAAAAAATAGATTTTTTTTCTTGGAGGGGTCCTACAGGGTTAGCACAATGAATATAGAAAGAAAATAGAACAAAAAACTATTCAAAATATCAATGAAATCAAAATGAACAATTAAGGAGAATGGCAAATCATATTGAAAAGTTAACAAAATACCATCAAGAAACAAGGTTAGAACACAAACATTAGATTTCTTTATTGATAGGCTTGCAAGAGGGTTGGTTGCACCACAATTGGCAAGTCCACAACAGGTACAATGATCACTTTGCTCAAAGAAGAGTCACTAGACTAAGAACGAGAGAGAGGAATACGAAAGAAACACTATGCTAGCTGCCACAAAAATCCGACCAATAACCAATGAAGACCATCCAATATATAGGAGAGTAGTGTGAAGAAAATAGGAGTTAATACACATCAGGGAATAAGTGTGAGTTATACATTTAGGAATTAATGCGCAGGAGGGAATAAGTGTGAGTGAGTAATGCGCATGGGTGAGTTATGAGTGAGAGTGTATGGAGGATAATGCTATCTTTGCAACGCATGTTAGATTGCTAAATTTGGCCAAGGGATGAGGGAGTTACGAGTTAAAGGAAAATTCACCCTATTTTTTAGGGATTTCCGAAAATTTAGGAATTTTCCGTTTAAAAGCAATTTAGGGAGAATTTTTAGAAATTGGTTGCATGGAAAGTGAGGATATATTAAGTGAGGAAAATTAATGAGAAAAATTATCCTTGATTGGTTAAATTATCTCCCGGGAAGTGCCACCTCATTAACTAAATTAATTTCTCATTAAATGCATAATCCTTGGAAAATGTGACGTTGGTCAACTGATACCATGTAGATGCCACATCATCCTAATACTCTGCCACATGTAAAAATCTGAGCATGCCACTTTTCACTGCTGGAGATGACGATGACTGCTAAAAACAAAAAATCCAAAAATAGCCATCTGGTCCCAAAAATTTGAAATTGGTCGAAACTGACCCAAACTCTTCACAAATGCTCGAAATGACTAGGATACCACCATCGTGTGTCTATTACTAAAAACAAACACTGCTAAAAATATAAAGTCCTCGCATGTCCATGATATTATGCTCATTGGGTTCGATTTTCCGCAAGGAATCCAAATCTATAGTCATAATCGACATGCGAGCCCTGGTGCTCACCCTGCTAAAAACAAAAAATTGTGATGAATCATCCCAGAAGAGGTCCAAAAGACTCGGAATGTCTCAAGGATCAATAATATGTGCTCAAAATCTGAATTTGGGGCCTGGAGCTTAAATTACTAAAAACAGAAAGTTCTTGCATGTCACCTGGAAAAGTGCTATCGGGTCTAGAATCATGCAAGGACCCTCCCTGTATGCTCAAAACTGCTCCAAACTATCAATAGACCCATTCAAACCGTGTCTCCTAAAAAGTAGGGACACCTGCTGTATGTAAATATCTCTCTCACATGCATGGGAAACCAAGTTAACTGTAACTCTGAGCCAAACAACCATGTATTGATCATATACCTGTCTCTAATGGGAACCAACCTCTTGCTCAACACAAGTGATATCCAGGACGAGAGATAGTGAGACGGGGACTAAAGAGACTGATCATAATTGGACCAGGTCTGGGAGTCCACTACATAATCATCCACTATGGTTTACAAGGCTTTAACTTGCATCCTCGGGCTTACAATGGTGTAACCAAAAATGAAAACTCTAGGGTACCTCCTGGAGAGGTAACAATACCTATTAGTCAAACATTAATTGACATACCAAAAGAGTTTGAAATATTTTTCTAATTAAAACATGAGGATTATATATGTTTTTTTTCCATTGGTTCTTAGTTTTGTTGTGTATAATTTCACTTCAAATTTGCCATTTCACTATTTGATCCATGTATATTACAAGTTTTCTTTTATTTTTCAGAAAAACCAAATTCATTGTGTAATTCATTACAAGTGTAAATATGGTGGAAACATCATGTTGGCAATCGGATTGGAAGAAAAATCAAGCTTTTTATGATGCTTTCACAAGGAAAAACAAAATTGGAAGACAATTTTACTTGGAAAAAAAGGGGGTTGGGGGAAGTACTCAAATGTAACTTTGCTTGAAAAAGTACTGAGTTTTAGAAGCCAATTTTCATGGAGAAAAGAATAGTGATAATCAACTTCCATTGTTTAGAGATGCTATTAAAATACTTTAATTTTTTTTTTTTTTTTTTGTGAAGCAGGAAAATGCCTACAATACTCAGGGATACTGTCTTAGCCTCTATTGATACAATCTCCAGACCCCAGCATGCAGCTGCATCATTGTGTGCACCAAAACCTGGCCACCTGTAATAACTTGCTAATGATCCATATGGGGGCAGACTTCCACTCCTGCCAGATGCCTCTGGGTATTGGGCTGTTAACCTGTTCCCTTACATCCAAGGAAGATGGGTTCTTAACCAATCAGCCCGTGAACAGTATCCAACAGATACCCAGTGTCCCTATATGGTCATTGCTGAGGCTACAAGAGGAAGGGTCATGTGGTATCCGTAGCACCTAGCCATCAGCCCCATACATGAAGCCTAGGATATTGCATCCCAGTTGCAGTTTAACCTCGTGTCCAAGAGGGATTAAAATGCTTAGAATAGCTCCTGCATTAAAATTCAACCAGTATTTTCTATTAAAAGTAAAAATATTCTTTTCAGGATTCTTTGTACTTAAAGTACTGTTTCTGCATTTTTACAAAATTTCCATCCATAGCACCTTTTGTGTCTACTCTTGACTGGTAACTTTGATGCATCTTGACACCGGCTTATCTTGCTGCACTGTCATCAATTGGAATCATTCTTTTTGTGCATCATTTAAATTGAAAGGAACGCTTGATCTGTTAAGCACATAGGATTTGCAGAAGCAGTGAATACTTAAAGCATGTATCATGTGACAAAATTCATGGGTAGATTTCTCCTTTGGGATTCTACCCTAAATGCATGACCTGTTTTTGGACCTTTGAAAATATCTTCCTAATGTTTCAGCAATGGATTCCTTTATTTCCTAGAGATGTAATATTAAATGGTGTTCTGTTTATGATCTAAATCTTGCATTGTATTCTCTTTATGCACTGCATAAGTATTAAATGTATTGATTGCCTTCATTATGGAATAAATATTTAGTCATCTTAAATCTGTATGTTTGGCTGGCACTGATGGCTGATTTATTATATCACACATTTTTCATGGTAAGAATGAGCTCAATAAAATACTATTTAGCTGTAGAGATATAATGATGAGGCAGAGGAATATTCAAATTGAAAATTTGACTGAAATAAACAGGTAAAAGTACCTGTTCTCTTACTTTTGGGTGCGCAAGACCTCAGGGTTCCTGTATCAAATGGATTGCAGGTTTGGATCCAAACTTTACACTTCTTTATGATGATTCTGATTCTAGTCTGCATGTTTTCCGCAGTTCATTTGTAAATTCAGGTTGTTATTAAAACCTTTACATTGTCTTCTTTCTATTGATTGATCTATCATACCAATTTTATACTGTTCACAATTTTTTGTACATTATTAAAACCAAGATAGGGTAGGTTGCATGTTCTTTGGTATGTATGATCATGAGGTTTAACTTGGTATTAGGCAAATGCTTTTGGGGTCTATAGATACTATCCAGTTTACGTCATTTGAAAATACTAATGAGTTTGACTGTACTGTAGTTCCTGGTCTTTGGAAATAAAAAATTAAACATATTCTTTTCTCAATGTGTGATAAGTTTCTTTAGAATATGACACAGTTGTCCTGCTTCTTATTTATTTATCTGTTGGAAAGTTCCAAGTAAAGCCCACAGGAGGAAGAGACATTGTTGTCGTTTTTTCGTTGTTGATTACTTGGGCTTAAGTAGTCCTCCATTGTGATTCTCTTGTCACCACTTTTTGCTGCCAATGGTGAATGACTTCTGTTGCCATTTTTTAATGCCTGCATAGTATGTAACCTAAAGAAAGAAATGGAACAATGGAACTAGATAGAAAGCTGCACTACAGGATATTGAATTTCACAAGTGAAATTATGTTAGACTTATCTATAGATATCTATCCAGTTTACTTCATGTGAAGAATGGGCTCGACTGCACTGTAGTTCCTGGTCTTTGGAAAAAAACATGTTCTTTTCTCAATGTGCTAAAAGTTTTCTTAGAATATGACACAGTTGTCCTGCTTGTTTGTAAATCTGTTGGACAGTTCTAACTCAATCCCTCCCCAGGAAAGAGAGACTTTGTTGTCTTTCTTTCCTTGTTAAATTACTTTGGATTTAATAATCCTGCATTGTGATGCTCCCTTCTCCACCTTTTTCTGCTAATGGTGAATGACTTCTGTTGACATTCTTTAATCCCCACACAGTACACAATCTGAAGAAAGAAATGAAACAATATAACTAGAGTCTAGAAGAAAAAGCTTCACTACAGAAGTATTGAAGTTTGCAAGTGAAAGCATATTAGATTCATCTTTTTTGTTTTATAAGCGTTCACAATAGATGTAGAACAGAAAGCTGCACCACAGGAGTAATGGAGTTCACTAGTGAAAGCATATTAGACTCTATCTGTTTTGCTTTATACACATGTTCACAATAAATATAGTGCACATAATAATATTCTTTTTGAGCTTGAAGTACTGTCATAGATAAGATAATTTTATAAATGTCCGAGAGTCCGACTAATGAGCACAAAAGTAGGTCAAGGGGACTGCTGAGTACAGTGATGTCATTACAAAGCAGGAGTGCCAAAAGGTCTCCTACAAAAGGAAAGATGCAGAAAATAAAGTGAAGTAAAGTAAAGTACAGTAGTAGGGAGTGAGATCTAAGCTATGGCATGAACAACCCTCGACCCTGAGCTCGGAGATCTGCTTTGAAGAGGAGATGTACTGTAGGAGAAGATCCAGGAACAAGAGGAACCAAAGGTAGAGAAATAGGTCTGTCATGGAATGGACCCATCCCTCCTACCATTCAAGGCCGAATGAAGAAAGCTGAGTATAGTAGGATGCCCAAAGGGGGAACTGGTGGGATGCTTGGATTGTCTGTTGTGCTGTTGACAGGAAGAGGTAGTGCATCGACGAGGCCTGGGGAATCTCATCCGTCTCCTAGGAAGGGATCTAGTTTGGTCATGTCGCTAAAATCTTGTGGGATATGGGAATGTCCCACGGGTCTGCACTGATTTGGAGTCCGGAGCTACGTTGGTGTCAGTCTGTCTCTTAGTGCCCCTGCTTGAGGGTAGCACCATGAAGAAAGAGGTGATCCGCCGAATAGGGTCTGGTCTTGTAGGAGGCTGAAGAGTATGGGCTCGAAGTTTGGGGGCCTCCTATATGTATAAGGCTAAGCTTCGCTGATCAGGATACTCGAAGAAGCCAATGATGGTTTGAGTCCTCCTGAATAAGCAATGAAACCGCCTCTTGATTTCATAATAGATGGGGCAACGAAAGATGAAGTGCTCCTTAGTATCGACCTCCTATAGCTGGCATAACTGACAAATTCGGTTTGGTTGATCGATCTGGTGATCTGTCTCCCCCCGCAATCTATGAGAGCCCACTCTGAATTGGCCTAGAGGAATGCAAAGAACGTATACCCAGTGGCAGAGTGTATACTGTGGTCGAACAATGAGCTCGTCCCTAAGCTCCAAGAAGTGCACAACATAGTGTAACCCACCAGGAGGGTTAACCCAAGTGATCTGGATAAACTTCCTGTAAATGTCATCCCTGATGATCTTGTTCAACACATGTCTAGCCGGTAGGAGATGGCCAAGCGCGTCTAAAGAATATCTAAATGGAGGGAGACAACCTATTTGAATTTGACGCTTCTTCGGAAGCTCGCTTCCGAAATCTTGAAGCTTGCTCCGGGGTGCAAAATGGGTGCTTCCTAATGAATCTTGCTGGCCTATTGCTGTATTCTTCTATTTCTTTAACATCATTTGTGGAACTTTACCTTGGCTCTGATTCTATGACTTAAATCTGGTAATTGAACACTGTGGACTGTGCTAAAAATCTGTACTAAATGTTGTTATAGAGTTGCTCTCATGGTATGTTATAGAGTTGCTCTCTTTGGATCTTACACTGGCTTTGTTTCTATGACTTTAGACTAAGGACTTAGGAAACAACCCTAGCCTAGGGGGAAACCCTAAAGTCAATTAAGCTAAGTCATTATAGATTAGAGTGGAAATGCAAATTACCTTAAATTGATTAGCACAATTAACCCAAGAAACCAATCCTGTACTTCAAAGATGTTGCAAAAAAATGTGACTTAGAGAGTTACAAAATGGTTTAGTGACAAGAAGCTCTGTGGGGCGCTTCATTACTTTACATGTCAGTCTATAGATGATAGATTCATAGCATTTAGCAACTAGACTCTATAGTCTAGCAAAGTTTAAACTTTATTGTTTTGGACCTTTCGATCTTCATAATTCAGTGCAAATGGCCTATTTTGTAATCATAACTATTTGGTCATGACTCATATTATTGTTGACAGTTGCTAGATGACTGATTTCATTCCATTACTTAATGGTCTACTTTCTATTATATGGCTTAAAAATGTGTATGTTGGTTTTGTAGGTTTGTAATTGCTAGATTCTAGATGGTTGATGCTCAAATGATTAATCATTGATGTAGTACTACTTACTACTATGGATGCCATTTTAATGTTACAATGTACAAATATGCATGTTTTCATTCATTCTGCAGCTAATTTGTCTTTCTGCATGTTTTTTTTAATATAAACGCAATATATATATATACGCTTCACTCACGAGGATTTTTTGAAAATGACGCTCTCGACGCTCCGCTTATATATATATATACGCTTCACTCACGAGGATTTTTTGAAAATGACGCTCTCGACGCTCCGCTTCCTAAAAACGCTCCTGCTTTGCTCTACGCTTTGGCAACATTGCCTGATGGGCTAGAGAGGGCAATGGTCTCATAAGAGCATTGGGCCAAGTATAGGTTCCGGTCTCACCCCTTCGTCGTGTCAACGAATCTCCAGATGCGATGTAGAAAAGAGACCAGTCTAAACACTATCTCAAGTCAAAAGGGGCGAGCCCCAAACTCTACTAGGATGATGTGTTGAGGAACTGTGTGCTTGCATCTAATGATGTGTTAGAGGAGGAGGGTGTAGACTCTCTCAACTGAGGTCCAATCAGACTCCAGTAAGGAAGTCCCCCAAATCTCTGAGCCATAGAGAATAATGGATCGGATAAGGGAGTCCATGAGGGACATCTTGGATGAGATGTCTTGAAAATGGTGGCGAAAACATTGTCTCTCGAGAAAGGATAAAGATCCGTATCCCTTGGTGATCTGAGGTTGGAGAACCGGTCACAAATTGAAGAAGGGTCCTGATAATTGTACTCCCAAGTATGTGTAGGTGCTGGTGATCTCAATCTCCTCCGCTCTGAAGAAGAAATGAAGGTCTGCGGTCTTCTTTGACCCGTTGAAGATCATAACCTTGGTTTTACCTAGGCCGACCGTCAACTGCTGGATATCGCAAAAGAGAGCTACAACATCCAACTGTCTCTGTAACCCCTCTAGAGACGAGGCTAGGAGGACCGCATCATCAACGAAAAGCAAGATGGATATCAGAACCTGGTGGAGGAGGGACCTGTCGTTGTCCTGAATATGCTCGTGAAGAAAGGCCTCTAACTCATCAATATAAATCCCAGACATTGTGGGGGACATGGGGCAACCTTGTTTAAGCCCAATGGTACTCCCGATGAAGTATGACATCTCGTGAGCTGTGCAATGATGACCAAGAACCGACTCATATAGGCACGGGATAGAAGTCAGTAGCGTCTTGGATATGCCAATGTCTCAAAGCCTCTGGAACAGGGCTTCTGTCGAGACAGAGTCGAAATCCTTCCGAAAATATACAAAGCAGCAATAGACTTTCGAAGACCGATGTCGTGCCTCTTGAATGATGGCCCGAAGGGTAAAGATGTGATCAATGGTCCGATGAGCGGGTTGGAATCCTGCCTATCCCCTAGCTCTGAGGTGTTGATGCTCAAGCTTTAGGTAGGCTTAAGGTAGGTTCATACCAATTGATAAATTGATATGAGGCAAGTGGTTCAAACTTCATACTCCAGTTGCACACAAAGCACAAACAAAAGAGACACACATAGTGCACGAGAATATATATATATATATATATATATATAATACTAAACACGAATAGTGGATGATTACAATAATGAATAGTTTGGCTTATATAGCCTTGAAGAGGAGAGGTCATGATGAAGATGAAGAGTTGTGACGCTAGCATCTCAACAATACATTACTTAATATTTAATATGGTAATATATTGGTTTGGGTATGTTACATGTGAGTAGAAGAAAAGGTGGCTCTTTGTATTTGCATGTTTAGAAACTAAATAGAAATTAAGCTAAACAAGAGTCATAATATGCCGTTTTTTTTCGAAAAGTACTTTCTAACCTATTACCCCTTATATTGTATGAGGGTTACACTTGTGATTTTCATCACAATGGATGGGTTTTGCAACATGGTGTGTATGGAGGTTTGATGGATTGTGGGTTTATATCTTCATATTATTTGATTGGTTGGCGTTTTGGATTGGAGGAGACTCATTCTTCTATCATATTTGATGGCTCATTGAATTGGACTTGTTACTACTCAAACTCTTGCTAAAGGAAAAGTCCTAACCTTAGTAGGAAAGCCTAGAAGCAACTGTTAGGAAAGCTACCCACTGTCACCTTAGTGGCCTTGCCTCTCGCTTTTAGATTAAGAAAGGGAGTTTCCTAACCTAAGAGGGGTGTCCCTAATGGTCAAATCAAGTTAGGTCGTTGTATAGGAAGAGGAATTCTCCTGACTTAGACTTAACAAAAGACTAGCGATTTGAAACCATTCACTCTCAAGGTATAAGACAAGTTTAAGTATATGCAAGTGGTTTACCAAATCACTAGATCAAACACGCTATATGTTACTCAGACAAGTAAGTTAGGTTTGCTTATCATTCAAATTACTCATGTAATCGATGAGATCAACCATTAACAATCATTGAAATGAGATGTGGGAATGCTAAACAATGTCACCATTCAACATTCATCATATGAAGTATACATATCCAATGAAACCAAGATGGAATAGCATCAACAAAATTTAAGTTTATAGCATGACATGTAACCATGAAAGATGATCATCACTTGTTGAAACATCATACTTGTAGAACCATTCCAAAGATTACCATGTGAAAGCTTATTAACCCACTGCTGTAATGTATATCAGAACTTAGGACAGCAAGACAGATCAGATTTCATTTGAAAATGTCATATATCATTAGCCTAGAGAGAGGGCTCATTAACCATAGAATGCAAAGAAACTAAGAGCATTAGTTACTGCTGTTATGTATTCAAGTTTGTGTCAGCAAGTAGCCACAGCCTTGATTAGGAGATTGCATTCAGCGTTTAGATGAAATATCAGTCCATAAACAGTAGCATATTGCCACAAAAATGAATGGAAACAACTCAAACTCGAAGATTTAACTCAATGCTTAAGTGCTAGTGCAATTAAGTGGACTGTTTGTAGGATTTAAATGCTGTAAAATATGTACCGGCAGTGAGATATCAGGCTTAAAGTGTGCCTCAACATGTGTATTAGTTTGAGTTGGGGATGTTTCACATTACACAATTTTGAACCATTGCCATTCGCAACAATCTTTGCATCAAAGTGTATTATACCAAGTATCAAAACCCTCAACAGTAGACTTAAAACAGTGAAAGGAGCTGAATGTTACTTAAACCGTTTGCATTAGATGCTAAATTGTCCCACAATTAGATGCATTGATTTGTTAGAGAACAAGGTTACCATCAGTTTTATGCCCAAGCATTGCATTAGATCATCAATATAAAGCAAGTAAATGAAGTCCACAGATTTTTAAACCATAAAGAGCTAAATATGATAAAGTCTTTTTGCTCAATAACTAAGGCGTTTTATTAAAATTGGCATCAATTCATTAGGTTGGAATGTGGTGATGATAAGAGTGCCAAAAGGTTGATAAATTGTGATGTATAGTGCCAAACGTTTATCATGTAAGGAATTAAAATGGAACCATCATGCCATCAATTCAACCTTAAAAGACTTGGATCTTTTCACTTAGCAAGTAGAGCATTTCATTATGTAAGGCATCGATTCATTTATTTTAAGTGTTATAACCACAACAATTGTCAAACGTTGCAAGAATTATGTCAAATCACGAAACCCTCGTCAATAAGATAAATGAAAGCAAGCTAAAATGATCTTATATCATGCGTTTTTCAGCATTAGAAGAGATAAACTCCAATAAAGGTAAAGTGAGGCACGTTAGAGGATATGTATAAAGATAGGTTAGATCTATGGATATAATAAGTTTTAAACCAGATCTAAACCTAAATTTCAGCTAGTCGAGCTAGCTTACTTATGCAATCTGCAATAGATATAGCTATTAACCAATGATTAGCACAAGTGAAGTCCAAATCTAACTAGTCTTAGCAAATTCAAATGAAGACTTGGATCTTGCAACCTAATTTGGTATAATAATCATGAAACCCTTAGATTGTTTTAGAATAAAGTAAGGAAAGAAAAATAAATGTTAAAGTGAGAGAAAGAGAGTAAAAAGACCAGTGCCTTACCCTCATTGAGCTATGGGGTCAACCTAGCACTTCTTGAGGCTCAATCCTTGAATAAAGACTTGGGATTCTAGGAAACCCTAGGGTGTACCCAATAAATTCCCCCAAGAGATACTTGATGCTCCAAGATCTTGGTGGAGAGAGGAGCGTATGACCAGCTCCTCCAAGTAACAAGAAGTAGCCTTGATTTCCTTACTAGTGTAAGAGCAAGAAATCAAATGAAGATTTGCAAACTCAATACCATAGATCTGAAATAAATAAGGACTATGAACAAAATAAAACTTTTACCTCATGAAGCTCCTCCGCTTATAAACTTTGCTCCTCTTGTAGCTCCTTGCAAGCTTTTGCATCCACCTTCACTTGTTTGCATTCAAATATTGTTGCTAGACTCTCAACAAGTAAATCGTCAAGAAAAGATACCAAGATAAACCGATAACATAGATAAAATATAGGCCGAGCGATTTCTTCTATTTTCCAACCCTAAATGAAAAATGAGGAGTCTCTCTCCTTATATAGATAAAGAGCCTTCCCAATACAATGAGTCAATACAATGTGCTAAATGAAACCATGAGCTAAAACCACGAGCTTAGGCAAAACCATGCGTGGAATACAATGTGTAGTCATAAAACCATCAAATAAACCCTCAAAGTGATGGGTGCCCTCCAAAATATGCTCAAATATACCACACGTGTGGTCCAAGGTGCTAGATAACAAGTGTGCCCTCCATGAAATATGCTAACAACCTCCTCAAATGTGTGATTCATGGTCAACAAAGTGCCAGGGAACAAGGGTGCTCCTCTAACCAACTCCATGAGGTGAGGGAGAAGGAATCTCAAGATGGAATGTGCGCCAAGAGATATGATGTCATGCCACATGTGTGGGATGTCCAAGGTGAGAATCCCATGAAGAGTTACACGTGTGGCACCCAAAGGCTAGGCACTCGTCATTAAAATAATATAATTTGTGGTAATCAATGTCACAACCACCTGTAACCATTGTAACCACCTGTGACCAAATGTAGCCACCCTCAACAACCTCAATAATCCCCACGTGCGAGTAAATGAAGTACACTGAGTGTATCACATGGAGATAATAATCTAACTGGTTAGGGATACTCTCTTGGAGTACTCCATGTGGCAATTTGTGATGATGTGGCATCCCTGTCATCACTCAATGCATTTTCACGGATCCCAATATAGTGACATGTATCCCAATAAAGTATATGGATCCAAATAAAGTATATGGATCCTAAGAAAAATGACACAGATTCCAATGTTTGTAGATATTGCCAAATACAGGTACATGGATTCCAATGCAGTGTCATGGATCTCGAGGCATTGTACATGGATCCCAAGGCATGGATGATACCCCATATACATGTACACAACTCCCAATGCAGGGCGCCCACTTATAGTGGTGGGTCTAACTGCCTTACAAGCCATTAGATGATGCACATATTGTGTTCTCTTCTAGCAACAACATAACGAAAGTTAATTTTAAAATTTGCCTAAGTTTAACGTGGGAGGACACTTTTAACCCTTATTATATGTGTCAAAGACCAAGACAAGTGATATTTACTAGATCACTAAGTTAGATGCAGGTGAAAACGGTAAATAATGCGTGGAAAGGGAAAGGGGAGTGTCATGTAAGACCCTCATAGTCATGTGAGGTGATGTATAGGTCTTCATTCTTGTCCAACTAGATTTCAAGAGCTAGGAGTCATAAATTATTTGATCTACAAGCCTTTGAGAGGGAGCTAGCTTTGAGTTTCCTTTTCCTTGGCACTATTTCTTACTACCCCTTTCTTTGCCTTTTTCTTTATATATTTTCTTTCTTTCTTTCATTTGTCAAGTCCCCTTTTCTTTAGATATTCATAGACAAGCAAGGAATTGGGGGCATTGGCCTCATAGCAAGGTGGCATAGATCAAGCTTTATTATTTTTTTTGGCTTTTAATTTTTTACTTGCTCTTCACCTCTATACTTTTTGGATTTAACATAGGCTTTCTTTAGCTAGACCTTATTGGATGCCATATAATAAATCAAACATGAAGGGATGATATATTTTTATGAACGAAATGGACGTGAAAGGGAAAGGTGTAAATTTTTTATGTATGGTCGGGATATGGATACGCTACACCAACTTGATCACTAGTAGTAGGACCTGACTCAAGACTCGTCACATCTTTAAAATATGATCATGTCCCTTATGGTAAGATGATGCAAAAGATAAAACTGATAATGTTATGGAGTTGTTATTAGATATCACTTCAATGGTTACCATTTTCATGACAAGCTTAGAAGTTACAACACCATTTCTAAATGTTAAACCAATGCATTGAGAGCATAACATAGCATATGTAGTATTGCATTCTAAACCAGAGTACCATGATTATGCATACTGAAAGCATAAGTGCATCTGTAAGCTGAGGTGTGAGGGAGGAGATCTGATTTACCATGGCTGAGCTAGCACAATCACATATCTGAAGGAGAAACTGAAATAGCTATCTTAGTCTAGAAAAATCTGAGCAAGAGAGCTCATGCAATCAACAACACAACACCCCTCTCGAGGGTGCCTCTAGAAGTCGACCTAAAGTGAAGAGGACAGGTTACTTAGGTGACAATGGTGACCGCCCTAGTAGTTCCCTCTGGGGTTGTACCTTGTAGATTAGGGATTTTATCATCAAGTACAAGTTGACAGGTAATAGTGTGAACCACCTTGAGGATATTGGCTATCTGGTGATGAGGTGACATGCATTGGTTGGATGGTTTCCTGAGGGAGTAGAGTGCTCCCCTTATTGGCATCTTTTCACACATCTAGAGTACACCCCTTTACTAGCACATATTTCGAGGTATGGTGGAGATGAGGGTGATTTTACCCTTGGTTTTGCTTTCAAATCCATGGTATTGTATTATTATATGATTTGTTGGAGGGAGTTTACTATTTATTGTACTCATCGTCTTGGTAGACCACACATGTGAGGAGTTGTTGCACAGTTCTCTAGGGCGTGCTAGCACTGTTTTTTCGCACTCAAATCAGATCTGAAATAACAATAAATCAGCAACTAAAAACCATGTAATTGTAGGAGACACTGCCCCTTAGTGTCACTGACAGATCCCTCTCCGTTCGGGCTAGTGCTTGCCAACCTCAGGGGGGTGTCCCTAGGCTTTCCTTCCGTTGTTTTCAACCTGTAAAATCTGCAATAAAAACAATAAAACAGCAGCAAAGAAAAGTGTTTGGTCTGCGTTTTAAACAGCCCAAAGGTCACAATGTTTGATTTTGTAAATAAGCAGTGGAATCCCTGCAACGTTAGTTGTAAAAGGTAGTGGAAAGAAAGAGGAAGAAAGCACAATTAAGTGGTTGAATAAAACCAAAATAACAGGCTAATAACTTCTAAATCATGCACAAATAACAATCACAATACCAATAATACATGAGAGCTTAGTATGAACATAAAATGACTTTATTTCTGTGTTCACCAAGAGGTTGAATGCGCCATTGAGACAAATACAAAAATTGGTATAGTGATGAATCATGATCCTTGCACAAAGAAAATAGAAATAGAAAAGAGAATAGAGAAAATGAGTGTCTGCTGCTACTGAAAAAATTCCCACCAAGAAACACTGAAGAAACCCTGCTTATATATAACCATGAGAGTGCATATCTCAAAAAAAAGCTTCTCCTCATGCCATGCGCACTTAGACGGTAAAGTGAAGGGATGTGTCCACGCGCCTCAACCGATGATGAGTGTAACTCCTGTGGATACAGAGAAGAATAAAAAGAAATCCATGTGCTCTAAGTCTAACCGAAGAGTATTGGGGAAGAGAATCCATGCACATCAAGGAGTGAGGAACATGCATGAACTAAATAGATATGTGCGTCTTAAGCGAGGTGGGATAGAAGGATAACATGCGTGTGAGTAGGAGTGTCAAATAAAGGAAAACATGCACATGTATAAAGGAAGACATGTGCATGAGCTAAGTTAGAAATACACAAGAGCAAGGGAGAAATGCGCATAGGATAAAGAGGAAGCTAAGTGAGGGAGAGAGAAGATATATGTGCATCATAGAAAGATGGGGTGTGGAATAAAAAGGGGGACATGTGCATGAATAAAGAGGGAGTTGGGTGACAGGAAGGAAAACATGCGCATGAGAGAAAGACGACATGCACATGGGAGAAAAAAGGAGTAAAGTGAGGACGTGTGGGAGTCAATTGAGTGAAGTGGAAGAGAGGAGTGAAATTCCAGTTAACTTTTTTATCGCACAATCTGTACTTTCCCAAAGCCCAAGGCGAGTAAGAGAGATTGGTGTAACAAACGATGTATCCTATCACTATCACCTTAATAGGAAATCCCCGCTTTTTAGGGATAGGCAAGGTCTACCCTATGGGAGGAGTCCCTGGTAACCTAAAAGGATGGAAAATTAGGGTTATGTTCAAGATATATTCCCCCCTTTCACTAGCTACCAAAGTCACTAAATCCGTGTCCCAAAGATGAGGTTAATGAAGTGCTTGATGTACCTGCCCAGAACAAGACAATATAACATGCATTTACAATAATTCCAGGTACAACTATGATAATAACACCTCAAGAGACAATGGACAATGAAAATAAGTGCTAGTTGATATAAATTTGCAGCAGTTAATAAGTTTACAACAACAATTGATAAAATGTAACAGCTGCAACAAATACTCCTTAGAATTGCTTGAAAAGACAGTAAAAAGATAGCATTTATTAAGCAGAATGATAATCAAATGTCATAAGCAACTTCTGAAGTGTTTAGCTAGCATTCAAAGTCAATTATGCAGAAAATTTGCTGCATTTAAATTGCTGTAGCAGTCATTTATAACAACAACAAATAAGTTAGTGATCTAGGCTAAACTAGGGTTAGAAATAGTTAGTAAAAACTTAGGAGAAGAGTGTTTGAGTGTTTAATCAATCCTTCAACAAGAGAGAGGCAAGAACTAGTGCCTTCTAGGGCTTATGGAATCAAATGGACGACTTCTTCAAAGGCTACAATTTAATTTTAATAATGCACAAAAGTATAAGAGGGAGAATGCATTGGAGAAGTAGTAACTTAAGTCCCCCTATGCATTTTCCTCAAGAAACAAGATACTAGGGTGTAGGCAATTCTAGGCCCTAACACCTCTCTCTCCCTAGGCTTCTTATGGGATAAAACTTAGGCAAAGATAACCAGGTCAAAATCTTAGAGTGCTAGCAATTTATGGCTCTAGGGTTTGATTACTCACTAGATCAATTCAATGAAAAACTTGGCAAATAGAAAGTAGCAGTTTAAGTTCCTTACTTCAAGCATTAAGTATACCATGCAATTTCATAATCTTGTATGAGCAAATAAAACCATACATAAACCATTCAACAAATGACAAAAAATGCAGATTTTACTTCCTTACACCAAGAATAATCATGAAAATACCATGCAAGATCACCATAAAAGCTTCCAAGATTTCTCCAACTTGCAAAAATTAACTTTATACAAGAGTGTGCCTCACAATTTCAGCCAATAGCCCTTACTAGGGCGCAAATTTCAGACCTCTCCTCTTGTGTGAGGAGTTGTTATGTAAAAATGAGAGCACTTTATGTTTATTTAATCAAAATTTTGACATTTAGTTAATTTTCAGGTCAAAATTGAATTTACAATAAAATTCAATTTTGACATAATAAAAATTAATTAGCATCTAAAAACACCTCCAAGGGTGACATCATGCCCTTCTAGGGTGACGTTGAGGCCCTAAGGTGGAACGTTGAAACTAAAAGGTAGGGTGCTTGGACTCCAAAGGCCCCAAATGAATCCCACATGTGCCACTAGGCTCATGAATGCCTGCAAATCGAAAACCCTAGCCCTGGATGACGTCCAGGGTCATGATGGTGACGTCATGGGCCTTCAAGGGCCAACATCCATGTGGAAGGGCAAGATCCCCCTGGGTCTAGGTTTGCCAGGGTGCCTCCAAAGGCAACGCCCTTCTTTCTTTCTGGTGCAAATCTTCAATGTCTTCTTGCCCTTGGCTAGGGTTACAACATCCATCTGTGGGATTTAAGCCCCCATGAAAGTCCGAGCTAATCATTCCCTCATGTGTACCTATCCACCGGGCAAAGTCCTGCAACAACAACAAGTGCGCCCTCCAGGGGGTCGTAAGTCACAGGGATGATAGCATGTAAATCACATCCAATAATTAAATTACCCAAACATGTGCATCAAACCCCCCTTAACCCAGACAAATGCTCAAAGACGTTATGCAATTTGACAAGTTAGGTTTGGAGAAGGTCTCAGGGTGTCCTATTGGGCTAACCTCCCTTAAGTTTGGGGTGTTTCCTGGGTGGGAGCCAATCCAAGTCATGTAAGTGTATGAGGCGGCATGGGGTGTAGTGATAACAAGGAAATGTAAGTCTTACCTATAGGTGCCTTTGTAGAGGGAGAGTTGCACCTTGTCATAAATGCAATTGTTTCCTAGCACATTCATTGCCTTTTATTCTTAGCTTTAGTTCTTTTGATCTTTTACTTTTGTGCTTCAAGGGAAAAGTTGAGGGTCACTGTCCTGGCTTGATGATTAGAGGTGACATTGTTATCCACAAACATTTCACCTAAATGAGAAGGCTGGCTCGTGATGAGATCCCCTTTCTCTTGGCTATGTCACCAAGAGTCACTACCCTGGTTTGGTGACGAGATAGGTGGTAGTGTCATACTGCTACATGCCCATGGTCATAATAGGCCGGCTCGTGATGAGACCTCATATCCATCAACTAGTACCTTGAGTGTTTATGTATCTTATGGGTTCTCTTTTCTTACTGAGAAGCTTTTTACTGCTTTCTCAGGAATCCCTGGGTGAAGCATTTCAAAGGTTTCAACATTGGCTTTTAACTCTTGCCAGCTACTTTTACCCTCTGGGCCTTTAGGCCCTTCTTCCCACAAGGCAAGGTACAACCCTTCCTAGCGTGGCCAATCCCAATGCTCAAACAAGGATAGGGGAGATGGAAGGAATAAATATGGAAAGCGGTAAGTATGGAGGGAACAAACAATGACTTTTCACTGACCCAGCCAGTGGCAATACATCCTAAAGGGAAACCAACTTACTAGGACACCGTGTTACCCTTCCAGGTATAAACGAGCCAAAGAGCATAATTTCCAAGCAAACAACATGAATCGAAGAAGGATTTGATACAACATATTCAAGTGCTTCAAAAATCAGAGTTATACATACCATGATACCTGGATTCATTACCTCATGGAGCAAGACTCACCGCTACTCCAGGAACAGGCTGGTGGGGATGGATACTGCAGTTGATGATGAATGGATTGCACTGAAGAAAATTGGGGCCCTCTAAGGCCATGCTCAAGTCGTTTGCCTTTCGATACTCCATGTCTAGGACTTGTGGGCCTCGAGACGTGATCTCCTTAGTTATCCCTAGGGTAGGGGATAACATCTGGCTCCAACTCGGGGACATGTGCTCACCGTAGAGCGCATGAGAACCTTAGCATCTTTGGTATGATCTGTGCCTGCTAAATCTCAACAAAAGGTATTAGTAATCCTTAGGGTGGTGATATCACCCCTTGTTCATATATGATATAATAATATAAAGAGCATCTCTAGTCTAGCATGTGATCATGAACATACATATATACATAGTGAAGCAATACAATATGAAAATGAAACTACAACTATGCTAACATGATATACAGATGGTATGTACAATGAATGCAAAATTCCTACGTACTTCTACTTACCTGTTGGTTGAATGCTAGGTGTAGTCATATAACTAGTGAAACCATCCTAGCAATGCCTCATAATACCTGCCTCTGTGCTTCATCATAAACCAAAACAATGACAACTTAAGCACAACAATAACATGAGTTAGAGCATGTATCATATCATAGGAAATCGTAAAGTCTAGCTCATGGAGGCAGGAAGGAGGGACAAAAATATGCCAAGTTACCCTTCTAGGAAAGTGCTCAATCCATCTTAGAAAGGAATCGTGAAAGATTAAAGGCTCAAAAGACTGAGTCAAAGAGTCTGAAGGTTGACTACCTTGGACGTCATCAATCCCCAAAGTCTGAGAAGGGAAAAACAAGAATCTAGAGGACGACTGACAATTTCTTAAGGGAAAGCTGAAAGACTGAGATAATAAAATTCTTCTTTAGGTATTCAACCTACCCTTGAATTCTAAAAGAAGGCTTTGGCTTGGAGAAAACTCAAGACAAGGGGCATGTTTCCCAACTACACCCTTAGTGACATAGCGAGGTAAAGTAGTCAAAGGGAGCTGGAAAACCTTGTCACAAGTACCCTGCTTTGGGCAAACAATGTCCTCACCTTTATCGAGATCCGAGCACAACGGCGGTTGATAATCTTCTTTATAGAATAAATCCAAGTGCTCAAAGGAATACTCATCAAAATCTTCAAGGTATGACCGAAAATCATCAGGANTACCCTGCTTTGGGCAAACAATGTCCTCACCTTTATCGAGATCCGAGCACAACGGCGGTTGATAATCTTCTTTATAGAATAAATCCAAGTGCTCAAAGGAATACTCATCAAAATCTTCAAGGTATGACCGAAAATCATCAGGAGAACATAGAACTAGGTCACCCTTGGAGATGTCTATAACTATATTGTTGCCATATGTCAGAATTAGTAATACCCTGATATGATAGCTATAAAGGCAACATTTGGAAATGATCCTCAATGTCGTAAATAGTATCCCCATCATAACCAATTACATCCCATTTACGTCTCCCAACATGTATGAACTCGTCAATGTTATTAACCATGTCATTTCCTTCATCATAACATGAAGGGCTTAAAGCATCCAAGGGCTCCTCCAACACTTCTTTGCATTCCAAATCACAAAATAAGGCATCGTCAAAATCTTGGAAAGGGAAACAACTTACCTTATTCTCTTCTTCCTGTGCAGGAGCGTCAAAGGCTTGGATGACTTCATCAAATGGAAGAGAAAGTATCAGTGCCTCGTCCTCATTATCCTCGGTAGAAGCATGAGTGAATTCTTGCTCTTCCTCATGGGATTGGAAACCTTCATTAGGATCCCTCTCCTCAACCTCTTGTTGGTCGATGACTTGTTCCCTTCTTTCCTGGAATTTACTAACAAAGGTCTCAAGGGAAACTAATCTCTCCAGACTAAGAGTATCTGGGGTATCTTTGGGGTCATCAACTTTGATTTCTAGAGTAAAGTGGTGTTCTCCCGTGAACAAGGAGATATTTTCCTCGATTTGTATAGCCATGTGATAAGCTTCTTGGATTGTCCTTGGCCCCTTTTTATTGAGGAGAAACCCTAATTTCACTATGAGTGCATTGGTATAGAGGTAATTAAGATACTTGTCTTTAGGATGATGGCTTCTAGGAATTTGTTGTAGCAAATACTCGAACCTAGTATGGAATTCCTTGACAGTCTCATTCTTAGTTTGTTTCATGTACTAGAGTCTTTTTATTAGCATGTGGATATCTTCTAATTTAGTACCCCATTGTAAATGTGTTAAACCTTCACAGAATAGATCTAGCTAAACAATAATACACACATTTGTAGAGAGAATTGGAGAAAGAAGAAGAAGGAGAGAAAGAATTGAATAATTCTCATTAACCGTATTCCACACTCAAAGAATGAATAGTTTACAATAGATATAGGATACATGAGTAACTAATGAGCCATAGTGGTGGTCTAGAGTGATCTGGACACACACCAGCAGTTACGAGAGTGAACTGCCACCTAGCTGAGGTAACTAGTCAACTATTCTTTAGTTAACTGACTGAACAGAGAGTAGTGAGGAGTTAACTCAGGGAATCAAGGGTAATGCGCTAGTCTGGTGATGATACCAAGAAAAGTGCACATTAGCTGGTGATGATCCCAATGTTGCATGGTGACAAAACCAATGCAACATTTAAATTCAACTCAACTAGTCAAACTGAAGTGTCAACTGAAAGAGAATATTCTCCAGGTGCAATATTCTCCCCTAAAATATAGGAGACTGGATAATGACTAATTATGACTAATAAACAAGGAAAAACCTTAAGAAAAATAAATCCTAGGTGTGTGTGAAGTAACTTCAACACCCCCCCTGAACATCACTATGGTGAAAATAAAGAATGGGTCCCGGCTACGAGGCCATGTTAGGTACCCAAATACAAAAGATACACTGAAATAAACGCGAAAAGAGGGAAAACCTCATGGGACCCCCCCCGCCCCCTCAAATTACAATGCATAAAAAAAATAAAAATGAGAAGGAACAAAAAGCAGTTGCTAAGCAACAGTGTCCTTCACTCCAAGAATACCTCGCAACTGTGCAAGCTTGTGCTCGTTGAATATTTTGTTGAAGATATAGATGTCTGGACGGATCTGATGAAGTAGATGAATCATTGATATTTCCACACATATCCACTTTATCTTCTTGTAATGAATAAGATCCAAATAAAGTTTGGATGAAATTTTGAAAACCGTGTTGTCGTTTCTGGAAAAACATTGAAATTTTGTTGATTTTGCAACGATCATAACTTCACTTTCTGGACTCCGTTTCGGACGATTTGTTTTTTGAAATTGGATATTTTCCCGAGAGGAATTCAAATATCCAATTTTTTTCTGCAAATTTGGCTCAGAAAATATGAGAATGGAGTCTGATGTGCGCGGATTTCTTTTTGTCTCATAAGATGCATGCATTACGCATGGAAAAATGTCTGCATGTGACTCCTGAGATGCATGCCATATATCTTCCACATGAATTTCAGAAAACAAATCTGAAATGGAGTAGACATCATATTCAATTATTGGAATACAAATTTCTGCAAATACTTGTGTAGAAGACTCTTCATAATAAGAGGCTTGATCTTCTGAAAGTTTCTCTTTTGGCTCTATCTTTCCAATCCCCTGCATGCAATCTTCACAATCTTTTTTATTCTCAAATAGAACCTCCAATCTGGTCCATAATTCATTTGGAGTGAATTCTTGTGTGACATCACATACTTGGTGAAGAATTTCTGGAGAAATAGACAAGCAGATAAATCCTATGGCCATATCTTGTCTATTGGGAAAGTCATTTTTCTCATCGGCGGAATCAAGCTCTACTTCTGTTGCCATGGTTATTTGGTATAAGCCTCTACTTTTAAGAAAAAGTAGAATCTTTGGCTTCCACTCCAAATAGTTATGAGGTGTGAGAAGTATTATCGGTGAGTAAAACATAAATTCCATATTTTCTGCGTTCTTCAATATTTAGTACCTGCAAAAATAATTTGGTGTAGCTTTTGCTTAGCAGTACGTCGGCTCTGATACCATGTAAATGTGTTGAACCTGCACAAAATAGATCTAGCTAAACAATAATACACACATTTGCAGAGAGAATTGGAGAAAGAAGGAGAGAGAATGGAAGAATTCTCATTAACCGTATTCCACACTCAAAGAGTGAATAATTTACAATAGATATAGGATATATGAGTAACTAATGAGCCATAGTGGTGGTCTAAAGTGATATGGACACACACCAACAGTTACGAGAGTGAACTACCACCTAGCTGAGTTAACTAGTCAACTAGTCTTCAATTAACTGACTGAACATAGAGTAGTGAGGAGTTAACTCAGGGAATCAAGGGTAATGCGCTAGTCTGGTGATGATACCAAGGAAAGTGCACATTAGCTGGTGATGATCCCAATGTTGCATGGTGACAAAACCAATGCAACATCCAACTAGTCAAACTAAAGTGTCAACTGAAAGAGAATATTCTCCAGGTGGAATATTCTCCTCTAAAATATAGGATACTCGATAATGAGTAATTATGACTAATAAACAAGGAAAAACCTTAGGAAAAATAAATCCTAGGTGTGTGTGAAGTAACTTCAACATCCATTTCTCGAGAAAGGTTTTTTCTAACTGGTCCATAGATGTGATGCTAGCATCAGGGAGATCATCATACCATTTCCTAGCATTGCCATGAAGAGTGCCAGAGAAAAGCTTCATTGCCAAATCTTCAGCATCATCATTGATAGGGTGGAGTTGAAAGAAATCTCAAAAATTATCCATGTGATCTTCGGCCCTAACCCCATCATTACCAGTGAATCTAGGGAGCCAATTCTCATACCTCGGAGGCATTTGTCGAGGGTAACCCGAAATTTCACTCATATCTAAGGGTTTAAAATTACTCGGGTCCCATTGAGAATCCATGGTTGGCTTTGTCATTAGTGGAGTCGCCGGATAATCCTTCTCGGGATCATCAAAGGGAAAAGAGGGAATCACCCTCAGTGGAGTCGCCAGGTAAGCTTTGTGAAGTAAAGGATTTGTATAAAAGCTTACCGAAAAAGTGTCGTTCAAGGAAAATTGACTCGATGATCCCCGACAATGGCGCCAAAAATGTTATTGCACAATCTATACTTGCCCAAAGCCCAAGGCGAGGAAGAGAGATTGGCGTAACAAATAGGATATCCTATCACTGTCACCTTAATAGGAAATCCCCGCTTTTTAGGGATAGGCAAGGTCTACCCCAAGGGAGGAGTCCCCGGTACCCTAAAGGGCTGAAAACTAGGTTTATGTTCAAGATACATTCCCCCCTCTCACTCGTTACCAAAGTCACTAAATCCGTGTCCCAAAGATGAGGTTAATGAAGTGCTTGATGTACTTGCCCAGAACAAGACAATATAGCATGCATATACAATAATTCCAGGTACAGATATGATAATAACACCTCAAGAAACAATGGACAATGGCAATAAGTGCTAGCTGATATAAATTTGCAGCAGTTAATAAGTTTACAACAGCAATTTATAAAATGTAACAGCTGCAACAAATACTCCTTAGAATTGCTTGAAAAGACAGTAAAAGGATAGCATTTACTAAACAAAATGATAATCAAATGTCATAAGCAACTTCTGAAGTGTTTAGCTAGCATTCAAAGTCAATTATGCAGACAATTTGCTGCATTTAAATGGCTGTAGGAGTCATTTATAACAACAACAAATAAGTTAGTAATCTAGGCTAAACTAGGGTTAGAAATAGTTAGTAAAAGCTTAGGAGAAGAGTGTTTGAGTGTTTAATCAATCCTTCAACAAGAGAGAGGCAAGAACTAGTGTCTTCTAGGGCATATGGAGTCAAGTGGATGGCTTCTTCAAAGACTACAATTTAATTTTGATAATGCAGAAAAGTCTAAGAGGGAGAATGCATAGGAGAAGTAGTAACTTAAGTCCCCCTATGCATTTTCCTCAAGAAACAAGATACTAGGGTGTACGTAATTCTAGGCCCTAACACTTTGCTCTCCCTAGGCTTCTTATGGGATAAAAACTAGGCAAAGATAACTAGGTCAAAACGTTAGAGTGCTAGCAATATAGGGCTCTAGGGTTTGACTAGTCACTAGATCAATTCAATGAAAATCTTGGCAAATAGAAACTAAGAATGTAGCAATTTAAGTTCCTTTCTTCAAGCATTAAGTATACCATGCAATTTCTTAATCTTGTATGAGCAAATAAAACCATACATAAACCATTCAATAGATGACGAAGAATGCAGATTTTACTTACTTACACCAAGAATAATCATGAAAATACCATGCAAGATCACCATAAAAGCTTCCAAGAATTATCCAACTTGCAAAAATTAGCTTTATACAAGAGTGCGCCTCACAATTTCAGCGAATAACCCTTACTAGGGCACAAATTTCGGACCTCTCCTCTTGTGTGAGGAGTTGTTATGTAAAAGTGAGACCACTTTATGTTTATTTATACAAAATTGATCTTTTGCTTTTGTGCTTTAAGGGAAAAGTTGAGGGCCACTATCCTGGCTTGATGACCAGAGGTGACAATGTTATCTTGATCTGGATTATTTTCGGTACGAAATGAGAGCGGAGATATAATAAAGAAATGTACATAGATATCTCGGATATCCAATATTATAACATAAATGTATCAAAGATGCAACCATAAACACAAAGATACAATAATACACAATTTTCTATTAATGAGCGAAAATGTACAAAGACTGTAAAAATACAGAGTGAAAGACTCACTAGAATGGTGGCAGCTTATCTCTGAGAAGAGATGTGTCCGCTACTC
>SNQJ01S0087093.1:0-12410 GCA_010110895.2 Picea sitchensis | reverse complement strand
TCTGAAAAGTCATCGCCCGCTCCCATCATAGCACCACTGTTTCATCTTGTTTCCCGCTCACTTATCCCATTCCACTTGTCCAGGCACTGGGTTGACCTATTTTCAGGACTGCACCTTATCTCGTGGGAAGAAGGGGCTAAAGGTCCAGAAGGTGAAAGCAAGCTGGTAAAAGATAAAAGCCTAAAAATAAAACCTCGAGATGCTTCTTTCAAGGATCCCGGAGAAAGCAATAAAAGGCTTCTCAGCAAGAAACAAGTGGACCCGGAAAAATAATAAAACAAGACCTAACCAGAGGATAGGGGGTCTCATCACGAGCCAACCTATTAGGTCCATGGGTACCTAGCAGTATGACATTGCCACGAGCTGGTTACCACGCCAGGGCAATGACCATTGGTTGCATGGCCAAGGGGAAGGGGGTCTCATCACGAGCCAACCTTCTCATTTCTGTGAAAGTACTGGTGGGTAACGCTGCCACCACTGGTCACCATGCTAGGGCAGTGTCCCCTGATTAGCTCTTGAACAAAAAAAAAAAGGGAAAAGCAATAAAAGATAAAATAATGAAAAGAATAAGAATAAAAGGCAAGAATGGGCTTGGAAAGAATGCATCCAGGACAAGTACAACTCGCCTTCTAACAAAGGTACCCACAGGTAACATTTCTTGGATCCTTAGCCCTCATTGCACCCAGATGCTTGGACTTCCCCTGACCACATCACCCACTTACATGGCTTGGATGAGGTCTCTTCCGGGAACTTTCCTTTTCTAGTGGACACTATCCCAATAGGATGCCTTGTCCTTTTCTCTAGATTTGTATTGTAGGCTTGTGTAACGTCTTTGAGCTGTTAACTGATGTATTAGGGATTTTATGCACATGTTTAATAATATTGATAATGAGATGTGATTGACATTGCTATGATCCCTGTGACTGATGAGCCCATGGAGGGCGTAGCTTTTGATGTGCAGGACCATGCCCAACGGACAGGTGCCATTTGGACTGGTACACATGGGGAGATGATCAGTTCGGACTTCCATGGGGCTGAAGAGCCCATCAGATGGATGTTGAGACCCCATCAGGGGGCAGAGACAAGACAAGGATGGATCAGGGGATTTGCACCAGAGAAGAAGAGGACGTTCCACTAGAGGCACTTTGGTAGAGCTTGACCTAGACGGATTGACCGTCTTTTAGTGGAACGTTGGCCTTGGAAGGCCCGAGACGTCACTTGTGATGACCATAACGTCATCCAGCCTATTGGACGTCTTGGGAGGCAGATTGGGCAGTATTGGCACATGTGGCATGATGGAGGAGCCCAAGGAGGGCTAATGTTTTTCTCTAGGATGCTACATTTGCCCTAAAAGGGGGTAACGTCTCCTTTGGAGGGGCTTGATGTTTCTTTTCAGCTTGATTAGGGTTTTAAATTAACATTTTAATGTAAAAACAGTGTGATTTAATGTTTTGGCCTTGTCGGCCTTTTACATGACCTAAAAAGTAAATTTAGGTCATGATACTGTATAAATGAAGGATTTTCACCTTCATTTTTTCATAACAACTTAGTCAGTCCTTAAGGAGGTCTGAAATTTTGCTCCCTCTCTTGGATTATTGGCTGATTTAGTGATGCACAGTTGTTGATGGAGGATTTTCTTGGCATAATTTGGCATTTCTCTTAATGGAAGGTGTTATAACTAGGGTTTGCAATGTTTTTTCTTGGTGATATGTAAGTATTTTTCTTCAAAACTTCTTGAATGAATGGTTGTAGTTTCATTTCTTTCATATGTTTATAATTTTGCTGAACAAAAACCCTAGGTGACAAGCACACAAGTAGGTCCTTGTCTCATGTCCCCAATCAGAGAATTTTCAGCCATTGATTGAAGAAGGAGAGAGCCTAGCCGTTGCTACACTCTTATTTCTCTCTTCATTTTTGCTAGCCGTACCTTTCATAAGCTAAGAAGAAGGAGACGCCTTAAGCCTAGGTTTTCTACACTTTGGGACGATTTTTCTAGGGTTTGCTGATAGAGCCTTGCTGTAGCAACACTTTGCTTCATCAAACTTTCTTGTCTTGGTTTTATGCTTCATCTTCAACTAGCCCTGATTGCCACCGTGTTAAGGAAGGAGGAGAGAGCATCGAGGCCTAGTTCTCCTACACTTAGGTGAGCTTCTCTCCCCAAGGGTTTTGACTTTGAGGCCTTGCTTCAACAACACGTCAAAGCATCTCCTTCTAGTCCTTAGCCGTTTTTACCTTTGCCTCCTTTAGCTCTTGCGTCCTTCACTATTTGACTCCATTAACCCTAAGGCACTGATCTAAAGACCTCTTGCGTTGAAGTGAACCTGATCAAAACTACTCTCAATATATTGAATGAAACCCTAACTACACTAACCCTAGCTTATAAACTAACCCTATTAACTAAAGTGTTGCCGTCATCTCTTGATATAAACACCTTTGTGCAACTAAACGTTTTTCTTTATAAGCAATTGAATGTTGATTAAAGGCATTAATTGAATGAAGCATTGATTTATTACATTGAATGTCACATCGTTCCAGCGTTATTGAAGAAGTGATATAATTTTCATTACTATTTTATAAACATTGACTTCGTCAATATTTATTGTCAAATTGCTTATATGTTTATTAAATAGTCATTGATTGATATGAAGTACTAACCCATTGAGCTAGCTTGCATATATCAGTTTGTTGTTGCTTTGTCTCAGGCAGGTGTATCTCTTTGGGGGTTTTACTTTATTATTGGCCTTTGGCCGAACTATCTGCTCAGTGGTGACTTGTGAGGGGGGAATAACTACTTTATCCTGTAATCCTTTGCCTTCTCAAAACCCTAGGTCAACGTGGACGTCTCCCCTGGGCCTTACCACCCTAAAGAGAAAGAACCATCCCATTGTGGTGACATTGGGTGGGATTGGTTCCTGTTACGCCAGTTTGACCTTCAAACCTCAGGTCTTTTATCCTTGCTACAAACTGTGCGATAACTGGAACCAACCTTTGACACACACAAGTGCTAAAGTCTGGGAGAATTTCAGAATGCCAACCAAAATAGTGCATGCTGGCCCTTAACCCTCAATATTTTCAAAGGGGAAAATCTAGGGGTTAACAGGAGGCAACATAACCAAATTATTATATATGAGCATTGATTATATACTTTATATGATCATTAATGGTGATATTGCATACAATTGCAGGTTGCAACTTATTTGATAAAGCATGTTGTGGAAATTGTTTGTAGTCTGTCGTTGAGTTGTGCAATAAATCAATGATTGGTAATGACGATAATGGAAGTCTACCTATTGGAGATCCTTGAACTTGCTATACACAATCTCACAACTCGATGCCTATGGTATATACCACATGCCCCTCTCAATTGTATTAAAAAAATTAGGGTTTTGTAGGTGTCACCAATTGAATGGTAATTTTGATTGCATGACATGTAACCGACGTGGTTGACGTCGAGTAAGTTACCTTAACAACTACATCATCAACCATTGACTCTTTGATAGAAACTATGATTGATACCGATATGAACTATGACCAACATGAACTATGATCGATAGGAAATGACAAGAAATTTGATGAAGGAACTCTAACCGAAGAACTGTGACCAACAAGAACTATGATTGATACCAACAGGAACTCTGACCAAGGAACAAGTACCTTTGATCGATAGGAACTATGATCATAGTTCTTGTCGGTCAAAGATTCTTGTTTCTCGGTCATAGTTCCTATTGGTAAGAGTTCCTAAGAATTATGACCGAGGAACTAGGGTTTTTGTTAGATGATTTTGGTGGGGATTTGTTCCTTTATTCCCCCAATTATTTTGGTTTTGACTTTTATGACACTGGTTTTCAAGAGAACTTCAGGTTGTTCCTCATTTTAGTGAAGGAAAGAGATCCAACACAAGGGAGGCTCCCCTAGTGACCGCAAGGGATCCTATAGCAAGCTAGAGGCAAGTCTATGCCCCCTATCTTGGTCACTCAATGAGTTAGGATAGGTCTAGGAAAGTGGAGAGGATGGAGTTAGCTATACAAGGTTGATTGTTAACTTGTGCGAAACAAGAAACATTCCAAAGCATATAATAGTCAATTACCACTTTATATCACCTACCAATCACCTCTAGACACTAGATATCAAGTAAAACCAATTGCTGTTGTATAATTGCAGCAGTAAACAGGTGTATATCAGCAATAAATATTTTGAAACAACATCAAGAAATCAGCCCAGAAAAATTAGCAATTATAGTCTAGAATTTAGCCCTTGACAGATGGATTAATATCCAATCATCAAACAATATTTCTGAGCTGATTTTCCCCCAATATTAAGTAAGTTATCAGTAATTAATGAATCCCTAGTGGCTGTAGCAAATCTTTTATAACATCAGCAATAAATTCTCTTTGTTTGCCAAGCATTGAGTTAGTTTTAGTGTGAGAGAGAGGTTAGGTACCCAATGATTAAATTGCTTTACGAGAGAGAAGGTTTGGATGAGAGTGAGAACACTTGTAAAACCAAGTCTAGTGCCATTTTCTTTTGGGTAATGGGGTCAAGCCACACCATAAATTAGATAGCCAAGGAGATAGAATTTGGAACCCTAGGACTATGGCCATATAGGCCTAGGATCAAATCCAAGAGAAAATCCCTATAGTTTATGGCCTTAAAAACCCTAGGTGAGGTCTCCCTCTTCTAGGATGTCTAATTGAGGATTAACGTGAGCTAGGTCAAGGTCTAAAGTTTATGGCCTTATAAACCCTAGACTTTTGAACTAGCCAAGATTAAACCCTAGGGATATAAGGACTTTTAATTCCTAGGTCTAGATCTTAAATGCTTCAACAAACAAGATGAATGAGATAAGGAGGGGGATGAAGATTTACAATCCCTCCTAGGGTTTCAAGCAAGAAAAAGGTAGCATGCACCAAGTTAACATATAGCATTTACCACAATATAGCATGAATAAACACTCAAATTTGACGAAAGAAACTTACTTCAACCAAGTCGAAATGCATGAAGAAACCCTATCTCAAGGTCATCCACCAAAAATAAGACAATGCATCCACATTTATCCTCCAAAAGTGCACACAAGACATCCAAAGAAAAAAGAAGAGAGGTAGAGCGAACTTTTCTAGTGATGAGATCCCACAAATGTGAGATCTTGTGATGATGAGTTTATAAATGAGTTTACAGATGAAGCGCTAGCCTTTATATATGAGGCTAACCAAGCACTTTGTCTACAATTATGTCTAAAATCACAATGAATCCATGATACAAGTGGGGTTTCAAATAGCCTCTAACAATGAAAAATCATGCTAATACACTAATACAATGCCCTCTTAGGCCACATGTGTCGTGACATCAAGATCCAAAAGGCTGTAGAGAACCTCCCAAGTCCATGTGTCATCATCAGATGGTGCAAGCAAGGTCGAAGATCCTCATCAAGTGTCATGTCACATCTCAAAGCCATAAAGTGGTGTCTAATGGCAGGCAAGCCCCAACATCATCAACAAACCCTAGCACATGACGCCATCATCAATAGCCTAACGTCAAGGGTGAGAAGGCCAACGTCCAGGTGGAATGACCATGCATCACCATCTCTGAGTAGTGTTTAAGCATAATCAAGTGCGATGTCCTCCATCAAATTTTGAATATGGTATGGGGTGCACTATCCAAGGTGTGGGGTTTCTGCCCATATGCCTGCCATCATGACCATATCATTCAAATGAGAGTTCATCTGATCATCGTTAGGGTCCAAGAGGTGTGAGAGTATGTATCTAAAGGGGGTCAATCACCAAGTGACCCAATGCTTTGCATCGCACGTGCTGTATCTTGTACAAAGTGCACAACGTCTTAGGGTGAAAGCACAAAGACGTTCTCCAAAGGCCATGTCAGGTGTACTCAAGTTAGTCAAAAACCATGGAATCAAGTAAAACCAACAATCAGAAGCTACGATAGTCCTAAGAAGCATATAAGGTAGGCCAACAAATAATACAAAATCCAAGTGAACAACTCTCATTAGGTATCCCCTTCAAACTTCACACAAACTCAAGACTTTATGCAATTTGGCAAGTTTAGGTATGGGAGGACCATCAAAGGAACCTATTTGGTGTGCCAGTACCCAAGTAGAGAGATATTTCCTAGAAGAACCCATCAAAGATGTGTAATGAATGTGAGGTGGTCATGGGGTTTACTTCTACGCATGGGGTCATTAACATGCACGACAATGTATGGAATCACCTCCATGGGTGCCTTTATGGAGGGTGCACTTGGCGATTGAGTTACCCTTTCCTCGGTGCGTTTTTCATTCCAAACCCATTTCTTTTCCTTTTTCTTTATTTTTTATTTGATTTGAGAGTTCCCTTAAAAAAGGGTTTCAAGCATAGCACTTCCATAGCTTTTTTGTTTGGGATATATTCAAGTCCTTTTTGATAGATGAATGCATTTATTTGCATTAATACTAGGGGAGATTGCCATTAATGAGGGGGTAGAGCTCAATTGTGGACTTATGGCTTTTTAACTATCCTATTTATCCCATTTCTTTCTTTATCTCCCAGTTGCAATCTACCTCTGGGCCTTGTACATGCCTTTTTCATGTACATGTAACCACATTACCCAAAATGTGGGAGAATGGAAGGATCAAGGATGGAAAAGTGGTAAGTATGGTTGGGAATGGTATGCTACCCCTTTCAAGGAACCACCAGTAGCACCCCTTTTCCTCAGGAGTGACAACACGGGACTAGGATACCGAGGATGGACACCAAGGTGAAACAAGGCAAAATGCATAACTTCTGAGCGCATGATTCGTTATCCAACTTCAACCTATGATCATTACTCAAATGCCCATTGCATTAAATATGACACTTTATATGAAAGGACTAATGTACCTTATAATGTGTCGGGCCACCATCTCTAATGTCCCCATTTTTGGGTTCTCCTGTTTTGCAGTTGGAGATGAGTTCCGAGGTTTGTGTTAGCTTAGATAGAAGGGTGAGGTTATGTTATCGGTAATCTCAAAGGCTTTGGAAGAGTTATATGATGTCCAACATAGTCCATTTACCATCTTTCATCATCGGGATGACTTCCACACAGTTCGTTTTGGGTTCCGTGGCATTATGATGATTTCCGTAATTTGAAGGTATTAATGAGCATAATCTAATTAAATGCACTAAAGGTGTTATTTGGATCATATTATTTGAGGGGACACCTTAGTGTAATAGCTTGTTGGAACTGGGATGAAAAGTTCTAAAGGTTGGGATGATGAGAAAAGGACTTCCAGCATCCAAAAATGTCTTAAAAGCCAATTAATCATTTTATGGCATAAAAAAGGGGTTTAAAAAGGCCATTAAGTAACTTTTAGATTAATAGTTACTTAAACATTAGTAAAAGTGACTTTTAATCTTTATGTGAAAGATAAAGGCGGAATAAGGGTCATGTGGATTAAGTCAAGCGGGAAAGGTCTAGAAGGGGCATTGAAGAAGAATAAAAGGAGGGGTAGCGCTTCACCTTCTCATTATGATTTGATCTCTTATTTGGAGTGCTCTTTGAGCCAAGGTTTTCTTTGGGGTTTTGGAAAAAACCTTCCACTTGGGGTTTAGTTTCGGTGGTGCAATATCCACCCTAGCTAGACAAGGAGGAGGATCCACCCGGTATCTTCACCGAAGCTTCATCTTATGGTTTGTCTTCAGTCTAGAGGAGCATTGACTTGCCTGGAGGGTTCGTGGAGCTTCTTGAGGGGGGGGATCTCATCTATTAGTAGGGCCATGACACCAAGAGGGTTTGGAGGAGGTTCGTGGGGCTCCCTAGAGGGACGATTCATATCTTGTGCATGTAGTAAGGGTTTGAGGAGTCCGCGACAACCTTCTTGGGGATTTGTTAGCACTTGGGAGGCCTCGTGGGGTTTCCTAGGGGGTTCGAAAGCCTTCTATTTTCAGACCGAGAGGGTTTTTACAGGCCGCGAGGTAGTGGAGGAGGGCTATGAGGCCATCCTCAACATTTGGAGAGGACGATTTCCCTTGGAGCAGGGCGACAACAACTTTGTGGCGTTTTGGAGGCTTGGATAGCCATTGGAGAGGGATGCATCACCTACAAGAGGMGGCACTGACATGGTTCAGGTTGTGGTTTTTGATTTTGTGTGTTTCATTAATGTATTGCTGTTGTTATAACAACCAATAGAGGTTGTATTATTGTTGGGGTTCTCATCCATAATGCCAATATTGTCTCTTCTATTTCATGAATATTTTGGATGAATGCAATATGTTTGACAAAATGTCCGTTGTGAGAATACATGCAAACTGTTTGTGAAAAGTTGTCAATCAGCCCAAGACATTGTATGCAATGTATTTGACAAAAACACAGAACCAAAGAACAACATAAAATATAATATCCTAGCCTAGAAAGCATTGGGGATATTACACCATCTCTTAATGAGCCTTGCTGATTGAGTAYGATGAGCTGTGCTGGTGAGGAGGAGGCATCCGAGGGGCTGCTGGGCTGATCTCTGTGGACATGTTGATCATCATGATCATCGGGATCATTGTCTTCATTATGGGCCATGAGACATGATCTCCTCTAGTTACCCCTAGGTGAGAGGGGGTAAGAGAGAGCAAAGATTTACTTCAACAACACAATTGGATTCCACAAAGATATAACACGTAAAAGGTAACGGATTCCCATAGCTTAGTGATCTAATGCCTTAAGAGAGATATTTAAGAGAGCAAACGTAAATCACCACAATCCACTTAGATGAATTAGAAGTATGTGGAGTAAACCTCAAATCTAATCTGTTATGTGTGCAAGAAGAGATTTCAGATTTGCAATTTATTGATTACCATCCCAAGTCAATGATAAGACCTTAAAGAAGTAGCCTAACAACAATTTGATGAATTAAATCTTGCAGTAGCTCCAAATTGTCTTTTAGATAACAACTTCAAGTTAAGTATAACCACAAGAGATGCAATCTTAGTATTAGAGCACAAATTGACCTTAAATTGTGTGATGTTAAGAGCAATCCAATTAACACTTAAACAAGGACAAGTCCAATGTGTAACTTGGCTTGTCTTATATTACCAAATCTGTTTTATGTGATTAAAATGAAAATTTCAGATTTGTAATTAGAAATAAACTAACCCAAGAAAGAAATTGATCACTTTAAACAAGATGTCTAGGGTTAGGTCATCATTGAGATATTCAAGCATGGGACATCCCATTATTCTTATAACAAGTCTAGATCAAAGATTATCACTATGAAATGTATAGACTTGGATCAAGAGGTAAATCCAACATATGCTTTGTGAGTGTTACTATTGGATTTACTTGAACTTCCTAAATATTTCCTTAAATAGAGATAAGCAAATAAAAATGACTTAAGGAAAATTTACCACTAGAAATTAGAGCTAAAACATGAGAGATCAGTTCTAGCTTATGAATTGATATGAAGTCAATGTTAAGATATTCTATGAATGAAATATGACAAGACTCGATCCTACGTAAATCTGATTTTTTGTGTCTTTTTATGTAATTTCCAGATTTATATACATATATTAAATAGCCCAAAGAATGAAGAATAAGCTTGAAATTACTAGATCTAGGGCTAATTTAGCAATTAGGGTTTCAAGATGATACTTTGAAATCAAACCCTAATGAGTTTAGGAAATTATTATGCTTTAAAATTTTACCAATAGACTTTGAAAAGGAAATCTAAACTAATGATAATGTGATATTTTCCTTTAGATTTCAAATAGACAAAGAAAAATAAAATATTTTGTGTTTTGAATATTTCAGAGGTTGATGGGAGAAGACACGTGTTTTGTCTTCATGGAGTTGAAAGAAGGAGACAAGGGCCAAACACTCAATTGTCTCCTCTCTATTCTAGATGAAAATAGAGACCAAGAACCTACAAAGAAGGGGTCCTAGAAGGATCACCTTTGACTAGAAATATCAAAAATAACTTAGAAATTGAAATCAATACCCTTGCTAGGGATCCTAGAGGATAGACAGCTAGGAATCAATAAGCAATAACTAAACTAACAAAGGAAAATAGGGGAGGAGTTACCTCACAAACAATTTCCTTCCAAGTGGTAGAGTTTACCCTTCAAATGGATCGATTTGCTACCCTTTGTAAAAGACTTGACATCCCCATTCAATCTTAAACACAAAATAGAAACCAAGGGAGAAGAGCTTGCACCAACACCAAATTGCCTCAAAAGGAAGATATTAAACAAATTTTATTCTCAATAGCCAATCAACAACAAATGATAGAGTGAGGGGGGGGCCTCTTTTATAGAGGAGGCTTCAACAACCCTCTCATTAAAATAATATTTTTCTTTCGTTAGATCTAGCATAGGAGATCATAAACTAAGGTTATCCTTCTACTAATTGTGAGTACAAGGTAAAAAATACATAAGATATCAAGGTAGTTGTGCCACATGTACAATATTCTCCCACCAGAGAGAGAGATGTCCTATCCAAAAATAGAAAGAGTGAGGTCAAGGGATGCCAACGTCCATCCATAAAGCAAGGTAACCACCTCCAAAGTTTCCTTCAAGGAAGATAGATCCACAAAATGAGCCAATGTCTATGATAGGAGGAAAGGGCCACACGTGTGGCACATGGGAGGCTCCAAGACGGGATGGCTCATAAGAAATAGCTCCCAATGGTTATAAGAGAGGTATCCAATGTGTAACCTCATCTCAAAACCATGCCAACCACCTCCCATAAGTCTAGGAAGGTCAAACTAGTCCACATGTGCCTGTTGATGTTTTTGGTAGCTGCGGGAGGTATTCACCTCCAAGAGACCTCCTATGAATGATATCATGAGAAGAGAAAAACCCCAATCAATTGTGATGAGAAATACTTGTACAAGTCGGCCCTATTGTGTAAAGACTAGTTTATATTGAGTTAGAAATTAATTTCATGTAACTTGTATAAGGCGGCCCTAGTGTGAAAAGAAACACCTTGTGAAAAGACACATCCCCTCATTACATTGGATACATATATAAATAAGTGTGCCCCATCCTCATTTGACACACACAACTCGGCCTCCTAACACATCTGAGGCAGCCGTAGGAGTACTAGTCTGAGGCAACAAAATTCGGCCTGATCTGAGGCATTTCTGAGACAGCAGATTGGGCACTTCTGTAACAACATATTTTCTCTGTTTGTGATTGTCTTTCTCTTGGATATCATTCTGTAGCAGGTCTCCCCTGCTCGGGGGTGGTACTTGAGGATGCCTATGGTTGGGTGGTAATGAAGAGCATTACCTATGGTTAAATGAGCAGACCCAATTTTTTTGTGTTATCTGTGCTTGGTTATTCTTCTTGAGGTCCTAATTATTTACTGCAGTTAGTCTAGCATTTAAAATTCAACAATGCCGACGTGCATGGATGAGGAAATGCGGTCCTAGTGAGGCATATCAACATGGATTACAATCACTAATTATCCTCAAAAGGCCCAATGACTTCGGGGCAGAAGATCTACCTTAAAGGATCAATAATCATTTTGAAGCTCAAATTAGCTATATGCGGATCGGAAGTAAATATCTTTATATTAACAGTTACTTGGCTTTGGGTTGCAAAAATGTGTATCTGTTTATTAAATTTGCATTTTTCCTCTTTCTTTTCTATTGAAATTCCCTATATTCATAGCATGTCTTGCCTCATATAGCATTAAAGAATATTCATGTTCAAAATGGTTGCTTGTTAATAACCTCGTTGCTACATATTTATTGAGCTTGCCAAATTAGTTTATTTCACTCTTCTCATCATTGGTTTGATCTTAAGGAGCAGCAAAGACCAGACTGGGTGTTTGGGAATATGTTTGAAATTGAAAAGATATTCAATGATCAAGGGATATTGATTTTAACTTCTAGAAAAGTCACATGATCATTTTGTTATAGAAATGTGATGATGTCTATTCAATAATGTAATAATCTTGCCCATCATATGCTATTTTTTTCTTATTGAAAGGTACTGATATTTTTTCTTTTTTATTTTATCTCCTTCATAATCTGTGTACTCTTGCTGATTTAAAACATTTTCCATTTGAATTGAATTGAAGTATGCTCGAGCTCTGCGGGAGAAGGGGGTGGAAGTAAAAGTCATCGTTTTCCCAAATGATGTACACAGCATTGACAGGTTGCGTCGTCTCTCTCTCTCTCTCTCTCTCTCTCTCTCTCTCTCTCTCCAGTGAAAACAACTTTCATTGTTCAAAAAAATATATAGTGGCTACATTAAAGGAAAACTATATTTTGAGGAAGGACTATATATAACAATCAATTATAATTCTAGTCGTTTCAAATAGAAATAAACATATGTTTTTCAGCTTAAAGGGGAAGACTTAGTCGTAAGCTTCAACAGATTAATAAAAGAAATTCAATCTTTGGCAACTTTATCCAGTAGTTGAAACTTCAAACACCTCCAAAATATTTT
>SNQJ01S0087092.1:0-13550 GCA_010110895.2 Picea sitchensis | reverse complement strand
AGAGAGAGAGAGAGAGAGAGAGAGAGAGAGATATGAGTATGACTAGATACCTAATGTATAAGAACAAGTTAAACAACATGGAAGACAAGAGGCTTCCTAAAATTGCTTCAAAATCGAGTTATAACCACCATCAACTCAAATGAGGATGGCATCTAAACTATTGGGGAATCATGGATGACACCATTTTGTAGAATAAATATACTATTAAAAAAATTGTCGAATCAAAATTTAAGGAGAAAATGTGGTGTGATAAAAAGTTAGAGGAAAAAAGAAAATTAAGGTATTATAAGGATGTAATCAACCCTAATATAGAAGATCAAAATTATCTATATGTTTTTTCAAGTGTAAAGAAAAAAATAAGCATTGCTAAGATAAGAACAAATTCCCACGAGCTCCATAGTGATACCGAGTGTTGGTCAATTCATAAAATGCCATGGGATGAAAGAGTGTGTCACCTTTGTGACACTAAGAAGGTTGAAGATGAAAAGCACTTTCTCTTAGATTGTCCAGTGTATACCCAGATTAGATCTCATTTTCAAAATATTTGTCACACTACCAACCTTCCTAACCTCTTAACTCAACAAAATTATCGTGATCTTGGAAAGCTTTTCTTAATGCTTTTCGAGCACAGAAATAAAATTCTAAAGAATTGCAAGTAATCACTTACCATCTTAACGTCTGATAGACCAATTCGATCTTGGTGAACGTTAAACATTATATATATATATTAATTTTTATGATTTTTTTTTATTTCAATTTTTTTTTTTTAAGTTTGTATATAAATTTTGTTATTTTTTTTTTTTTTTTGGTAATTTTAAGGCTTTTTAAATTATTTTTGTTCATTTTTTTCTTTTAATTTTGTATTAGAGTTTTTCATATATATAATTTTTTAAAGTTTTTTTTTCCATAAATTTGTTTATTTTAATTTTTATTTTTAATTTTTCATCATTCTCTCTTAGTTTATATATATGTTAGTTTATTTTTTTCTCTTTAGTTTTTAAAGTTTTTCTTTGATTTTTTTAATATAAATTTGTTTTTAATTTTTTTTCTTCGTTTTTTTTAGTTTTTAATTTATCTAAAAAAAATTGAATCACATTTTTTTGCTAAATATTTAAAATAGTGTTATTTAACTACAATTATTTTCTTCCTATTAAAGTAAAGATAAAAAATATGTTAAAATAATATTTTCCACTATATTTAAAAAGTATGGAACCATAAATTAATTAAGGACACTCAATTATATGAAAAATATTAATTTCAAAAATATAAATGGTATACAACATTTTTAACATTGGATGAAGCATAGAAAATGATTAAAAACACCATTGAACAAAAACAAAATGAAAATTTTGAAAATAGATGAAAAAACACCGTTGAAAAAAAAATAGAACAATTTGAAAATAGATGAAAAAATAAGCATTTAAAAAAAAAATGTGGATACATTACGGATAAGAAGATTTAAAATATCAAAAAACAACCTAAAGAGGGAGGGGGGGTGCTATCGATAGCACAACTTTTCAAAATGAGGTAAAAAATGTGACCCACCAAAAAATGAAGAAATTTGTAGAGTTCTTGTTAAGTTGGTAACTATGTTTTTCCAATCTGTTGAGAAAAGGGCGACATGACTACTACCAAACTGAGAACTTAACTCTTTCCCATCCTCATTTTTTATATTTGTTTCCTTTTTCTTTTTCATGTTATAAAAACCTGAAAATGAATAGGAAACGAGTGTCGCAAGCAAGAAAACTAGTTCCAAGTATAGGGAACATACACATGCGCAATGTGAGGAATGTGTGCAAGATATGGACACTCAAGGAAATATTTCCTCCAGGGATATAGGTGTCAAGTCACAAAAGGAAATAAATGCAAGGGTTGGAAACTGAAGAGAATGTATAAGAAACAAGTTATATGACAAGAAGTTGAAGTTGGCATTAGGCTCAAAAACGCAAGCGGGAAAACAAAATGCAGTATTACAAATTAACACATAATATGGGAGTCTTGTGGGTATTGGTCAGAAAAATATTGAGAATAAGTCATGTGACTTCGACCCAAATTCATGGTGGAACTAAGAGGGTTCTCGAGCCCATGAAAATACTTAAGCATGGGAACCAAACTACAATCAAATATCTAACTAGGGCACCCACGAATGGTAGGCTCTACCACATGAATTACAACACTTCTAAACAACAAAGGAGGCTTCATGTTGCAACTTAGAGGATTCGATCCTAAGGAAAAATGAACCAAGAAATGGATAATGCAAAATGCATGGAGGGAAGAATCTAACATGTATGTCAGTTTTGAGGGCATTACCTTTCAGAATGTATTAACATGATAAAAATGTACCAAATAAAATGGTTCCAAAGTCCCGTATATATGACCAAAAACACTCATCCAGAAGTTAACAAATTTGATATATAACCCTTTGATAACAACTTGTTCTCTGGAATACAAAAATTGAAAACAACAAACCTTAAAAGTAATATATAGTACAAAGCATCGCACAACCTTGCAGCTTATGCATAGTACTTCTTTGGGTAGAGTCCATTGCTAGGTTCAATCCAAGGGTTTCTTCGGTAGTCAACCTATAAAGTTTCCAGTTCGGAAATAAAGAAAAATTTATGATACATGTCTTCCCACATTATACCATCCTTAATAACGGATTCAAGGATAACCTCATTCGAAGGAGATTTAACATCCAAGAAATCATGTAAACTAGGAGTCGAGGACCCACTAATACCAAGGCTTGAGGTCTCACAAACTGTAAGATCAAACTCAAGAGGAAACATAAGATTACTCAATTCAATAAGGGAAAACAAGGGCTCTCGTTCCCCCATTAGATAGATCACGTGATCAATTGCTAAGACCTTGTCGCGAGAAGGAAAACATGATTCTAACGTCTCCTTCACATAAGAAATTGAACATCGAGGATAAGTTGTCACATAATTTAGCCATGGCAAGGGAGATTCTACTCAAATACTAGGAACATACAAAGGGGTAAATTGAGCTAAAATTGAATTAGGATGGTGATTATCGAATGCAAGATGATAAATAGTGACAATGCTTCTGTTGTGAGGAAAATGCATCACTCAAAAGAGCATAGACACCACAATATTCATAGCATACACATAATCATGCTCGCGAATCATATTGAAGTCTAAAGGGCTTTGCACCACTAACATATCAAATTGGAAATTATTCTCACCTAATGTGATAGGAAATTGAGGAACAATCCAAAAATATTCACTAGGTCTTCTGTCGAAATCCAACAACTCACTAGTAGCTGACACAAGCGTGGGATAACCCAAAGCTTGCCAAGTCGAGGAGGATAAAATACTTGTGGAAGCTCCTTCATCTACAACAAATCGATGATTTTTTTTTTAATTAACTTCATCCCTTATTTGGAAGGGTGTCGAAGAAGGAAGACAAGGCTTAACAAGATTACTCCAATCAAAGGAAACCATCCTCTAATTTGGAAGGAGCATGCTCGAAATGAGCGGAAATCCCCCTTGTTCAGAAGGTAATGAATTGAAAATGCTAAAAACATGGTCAATAGAAACATCACTCCCTAAAATAAGAGTGGGATTGATCAAAGATTACAGTAGAGCGACCACTTTGGTAGACTGGTCACCCTTCAAGAGAAGAGTGAGATCAATAGAAGATTGCATTGGCATGACCAATTTGGTAGACTCATCACCATCCAAGAGAAGAGTGGGATCAGTGGAATATTGAATCAATGTGACCACTTGGGTAAACTCGTCACTCTCCAAGAGAATAGTGGGATTGGTTGAAAATTGCATCTGTGTGACCCATTCATCAACCATCGGTTGAAAAGGTTGCAAGACAACATGGTCAAGAGACACATCACCCATTGAAAGAAGAGTGAGATTGGTTGAATATTGCATCAGATTGACCACTTTAGTAACCAATGGTTGAGTAGGTTGTTGGGAAATCAAAGGTGACTCGAAGGGCCTTCATATAGGGACCACACTCTTAGTACGTAAAGAATAGTTGGGCATAGATGAGTAAGGTGATCTCCCTTGCAAATTTTACAAGGGAACTTAGGGTTGTGTCCTATCCATCTAGTTTTCGCAACAATATCAATGCCCCTAGCATGAATTTCATTGGTTGGTAGGTTACCCCCATCATGAATCGTAGTGGTTGGTTTCTTATCCCCAACATGACATGCAACATTTGGTTGGATAACTCCAGTATGACTTGCAGGGACTAGACTTTGCCCCCCAGCATGACTTGTAGTGGTTGGTTGCATGTCTCCAACATGACTTGTAGAGGTTGTTGACCTATCTCTAGTATGAGTTGCAGTGACTGGACTTATTCCCCTAGAGTGACTTGCATAGGTTGGTAGTGTGTCCCTGAAATGACTTGCATAGATTGGTGACTTATCTCCAATATGACTTGCAGTGATTAGACTTGTTCCCCCAACATGAATTATAGAGGTTGGTAGATTTCCCTCGGCATGAATTGTAGTGGTTGGTTACAAGTATCCAACATGACTTGCATAGGTTGGTGACTTATCTCTAGTACGACTTGTAGTCACTAGACTAGTGCCCCCAACATAATTTGCATAGGTTGGTTGCATGTCTCCAACATGAATTACAGAGGTTGGTGACTTTGTCTTCTTATTCTTTCTCTCCCTATTCATTTTAGACTTTTGGTTAATAGTAACTAGACTTTCATTAGATGAGGCAGAAGGAGGAGGAGTACACTTTACCGACGAAGAAGGTAAAGGATCAACACCAATTTCAATTCCCATGACAGAAGGTACTTATCTAAGAAGCATCAGAAGAATTTTGGACATTCAAAGTGGTCCACAACCAAATTGCTATTCCAACATTCAACTCAGGAATGTTCAAAGTGGCTATCAAGGGGGCACCAACATTTCCAAAGAAAGGAATATCATAAGACTACCTTTTGGAAAGGGGCCCTTGGTTGGTATCCTCAAGAACTTTAACCATTATGTTCTTATGCACGTGTTCATCCCTTGCGGGATTGTTCATGTTTTCCAAAGTCTCATGCACTACCTCTGATGAAACAACGATATAAATCCCATGCCTTATAGGAGTAAGCTCCACTCTTTTGTGGGAAAGACCAGGGGTCCTTATTGACCGATAGAGCAATTGGTCGACCATGTTAAACCAACGGTCCAAAAGTGACAAGGCAAACACAACCTAAGGCCAACTACACAAAGAAGAAATCCACTGAAAATTCCTAAGGCAATAACACAAACAAACAACTTCTCCAAAACTTAATCCTAGGTGGATCAGGTCCTAAGTCCAAAGTAGTGAAAAAGTTAGAAAGGCACCTTTTGGGGGCCAACGAGAGTTGATTAAGTCCTAAGACTGAATGTTGAAGGAGTGAAAAAAAGTTATGATAACGTGTTCACAACATTCACCAGAGGTTCAAGTGTCCTCGTGAAGACAAAAACCCCCCAAAGGAGTTGAGGCAACGATCTATCATTTGTCTCAGGTACTGCTATATTTCCCCTCATAGTCACATGTGTGGAACCTAGGAAAGGAAACTATGGTACCAATTCATAATTAGATCCTAGGGGGTATTTTTGTCAGTCCAAACCGCAAGTATGGAAAGGGTAACAAATGAAGCTCCCAAAAGCACCATCACCTCAGGGAGGAAAACTGGTACTTAGGAAACCCCCAAATACGTAGCAATCCACAAGCATTCAAATAAGGAAAAGAGGGGATATCTCCTTCATGTATCCTTATGCGATCTAAGATTTAACTCTTGTGTTAGAGGACCTTTCTCGACAACACATATGAAAGATTGGATTTTCATTACTCGTTAATCAAAAATATATGTTTCATTTTGAGCAACCTTGGAGGGTTAACTCTCCAATCATATTATAAGGCCCTACACCTTAGACTAATTGGTGTTACTATAAACAAAAAAGTCTAGTTAATTTTAAATAAGTGATCTTTTAGTGGATATTCTTTACTTAGGGTATGGAAGTGCAACTAATGATGTTCAATAACTCTTTCCAAAAGCAACTTATAAGAACATTGGAAAAGGAAGCTTCACACTAATTCTGCAATAAAACGAGTTTCAAGTAAGCATAATGCATCAACTATCTCTCCTAGATTGTGAGAAAAGAAAAATAAGAAAACAAAATTGTGCTCTTTGTTCTTTTTCCTTTTAAATGCCTTTCAAGCTAACAAGAAAAACAAATTCCTACACTAAGATTTTTTTATTTTCTCAAATATAAACAACACACCAAAAATAAAAAGACCTATCTAACAACAAACTAGGTTTTTATTTTCTTTCTACTAAAGCAAAAACTAAACAAAAGATGTTAAAAGAAAGAAATTTGTGTTTTAATGTTTGAAAAACAAAAAGGAATGCACAAAAGAAAGTATTGAATTTGATACAAAAATCAAGTTTTAGATATGACCACAACAACTATTAAGAAACCGAGACACTAAGGACAAGACGTGTCTTATAGTTATGAAATCCAAGAAAACCTAAAGAACCCAAAGAAGCACCCAACTTTGTTTTTCTTTTAAATTTAAAGACTTTACTAACTTTCTGAGACTAAAAATAAGCTTCAAAGTAGCCAAAGAGTGCAAGAGACCCCTCACAAAGCAAACATGAGACTTTAAGAGGTTGAAAAGAAGGAAAATACTACTTCCCAAGAGGCATACACCTTTGTTCCCACATAAAGGTATGTATATACACACTTATAATTTCGTGAGGGATCATATGTTTTCTTCCATTCTTTAAAGAAAGAGTGTGTATAACTCAGAACCTCCAGAAAAACTTGAAAGGATCTAGATCAAAGGCTTAAAATCAAAGGCTTAGGGTCTAAAACAATAGTTACAGAAGCATAAACAAAAAGAAACCAAAGAATCAAAAGAAAACAACAAGAAATCACCTAATCCTAACCCAAAGGAGAACTCCCCGGTGGATTCACCAATTTTAATTCAGGGATAAATCCCTTATGATCTGAGTTAGAAGATTACACAGAGCATGCACCCTAAGAACCAATTCTATCCAAAAGAATGAGTTAAGAATTAATAACTAACTAACTACTTGAGAGTGAAAATATTACTAACATCGATCCTTACATTCGAATAAGATCCCTTGTGTGAACCGTTGCTCCAATCTTTCGCTCCAAAGCCTTCTTTGACAATCTACACACAAAGAGGAAGAAGGCTACAAAGTAGGTAGTTATAAACACTAACTCTTAACTATAACAACTAGGATAAAAACAAGTTAGATTCGAGATAAAAAAAAATGCATAGATATTACAAAAGTAAATCAAAAACATAAGATAGGGATGTTATACAATTATTTTCCCCATGATTACCTGATAGATATTTTGTATATATTAGCAGGTTGAAACACTGAGTTATGTCACTTTTCCCTTGAGTATACATCATCATTTTGCCTGTCGCAAGTTGTCCTTTACAGATCGTGACCCAAATTGATGATTGTGCCTTGCTCTCTTGTGAATTGTGACTGGTCGTACCCTAAAGGAATGCAAGGCACGACCGAGTTTGTTACTCTCAAATTAGGAATGGTTACAACAAGATGGGATCAAGCTCAGATTTCTCATAATTCAACCTCAAGAAGCTTGTTATCTTGAGTGTCTAATATTTATCCACTATCTCATTCCCTACATCCTATATATTGAGGGTCTCTCATGGGAAAAGGGGAGGACAAGATAGAGAAAACTTATAATGTCAGATTGATTATGAAGCTTGGGCAAGGAAATTGGGAGAAGCTTCATCAAACTATTTGCATGTAAATTGTGATATTTTTTCCTTATTAATAGAAGATGCACTTGAGTTTCCCCTCTAATTGATTGTATATGGTGATTCTAATCTTCATAGAGAGTTAATGTTTTCATGTCTTTGTGATATATTATTAGATCTATGTTTTATACATGTTATGTTTGATCTCATGAGAGACGTTTGTTTATTTTCTTATGTGTGTAGACCTGTGTTTGTGAAAGTGAATGATATCTTCAAAGGAGAGAATGACCAAGGAGCGTGCAGGGACAACCATCAAAGTATCAGGTATGCTTCTCATCCTCTTATCTCGTAGATCTTTTCATGTATTATTTAGATCTAGGAAAATCTACAACTTGCATATGTATTCAATCTTAGTTCTAGGAAGAGCCTAAGGGAGGTATCTCATGCAGGGTACATTTATCCTACAACAAGGGATAAGAAAGAGAGTTTGCATTATATTAATAGCTTAAAATCAAGGAATGATACAACCTAATATTGTTGCGGCACTTCCTAGAACCAATCTTCGGATTCCTCCACCCGGGCCACTGAAGATATGTATATATTGTATTGTGAATGGTGAAATTAATAAAATGAAGAGTTGAGAGGTGCAACACCAAGGAAGGTTGGTTTTCTCTCGGTTAAGGGTTTCCGGCGTAAATATTTGTGTACTATGTGTATGAGGCATTGATTAATTTATGGTTTGCTTATAATTTGTATGCATTGCTTTACTGCATAGGTTTAAAACTTACATGTGGTATTAGAGCGTGTTTTTGGCTTCATGGGGAAGCCTTTATTGCTGAGGGTTTGGCTCGATCTTAACAGATCAAGTTTATATTGGGTTTATGATAAACCTAGGTTAAGTGGGTGATTTGCAATGGTGAATCAAGTATTAAAAGATAATGACAAGCAGTTCTAGAATCGAGATTGAGAAGTTCACTGGTAAAAACTTTGAGTTATGAAAGCTCAAGATGAAGGACCTTATTGTAGACAAAGAACAATGGATCGTTATGGATCCTAGTACACGGCCTACTAGTACACAACCTACTAGTACACATCTACTAGTATTTCGAAAGAAGATTGGGAGAAGTTGGATAGAAGATCAAGGAGTACAATTTGACTCTGCCTGGAAGATTCAGTGTCACTGAATGTGTCAAAAGAATCTATAGAAAAGGAACTATGGGAAAAGTTGTGGAATTTGTATCAATCAAAGTCCTTGGTAAATAAGTTTTTTCTTTGAAAGAAGTTGTGTCATCTTAGGATGGAAGATGGAGATTATGTGACACAACATCTAAATGCCTTCAATACTCTAGTAAGTCGACTTGGATCTGTTAATATTACGCTTATAGAAGAAGATAAGTGTGTTACTTTGTTATGTTATTTTCCAAACTCCTGGGATAATCTGGTTGTAGCAATTGGTAGTACCACTCAATCTACATTGAAGTATGTGGATGTAGTTTCATCCTTGTTATCAGAAGAGATGAGGTGTAAAACCATGGATAGTCATAACACATATGATTTATTTGTAAGAGGTCATCTCAAATATAGGGATACAAATAAGTCTTCAGGGGGGGGGATCTAAATCTAAAGGTAGATCTAAATCCCCAGGAAAATCTTTGAGGGAATGCTGGAAATGTGGTAAGGTTGGGCATTATAAGAAATATTTCAGGTCTAAGAAAGTTTATAAATCAAAGGGATCTGATGATGTCTCTTCCATAGAGGCGAAAACCTCCACAAAATAAGGAGGTGGTGTTTACTTGACGTCTATAGGCACACATGCAGATCATCATCTATGGTTGATCGACTCATGTGCATCATTTCATATCACTCCTCACAATGAGTGGTTCAGTGAATATGAAAAGTATGATGGTGGTGATGTATTCCTAGGATATGACTTGACAACCAAAATCATGGGACGTGAAAGGGTTAAGATATTGCTGAAAGATGGAAGGATTAGAACTCTCCCTGGAGTTCTGCTCATTCTAGATCTATCCAGGAGCCTAATATTTGTAAGTAATTTGGATGATGCAGGTGTGGATACTTTATTGGGAAAGGTCACTTGCAATATGGCCATAGGAGAAATAGTTTTGATGAGGGGAGTTCGATGTTCAACTCTATACAAGTTGTTGGAAGAACTTATACTGGTGGGTGTAACAATTTTGTTGTCCTTTAGTAGAGAAATAAAGAAGACAAGATCCATATTGCCCTTGGAAAGAATACCATGTTATGGCATCAAATACTGGGACAATGATGTGTTTGGATCTATGTATGTTCCATCACTAGGTAAATTTGTGTATTATGCTTCATTCCTAGATGATTTCTCAAGGAACACATGGATTTATTTTCTCAGGAATAAATTTGAGGTATTTGATAAATTTAAAGAGCTTAAGGCTCTGGTAAAAAATCATAGAAAGAAGAAAATAAAGGTGTTGAGGACAGATAATGGTGGATAATTCTATGGGAATGAATTCTAAGAGTTATGTAAGAAGTGTGATATAGCAAGGCAGAAGACTACTCCATACCCACCTCAACAAAATGGGGTTGCAGAAAGGATGAATAGGGTGTTGATGGAAAAATCAAGGTTAGGACATAAATTATGGGCAAAGGTAGTGGGTAATGCATGTTACATGGTAAATAGATCACCCTCGTCGGCGTTGGTATAAAAAAATATGCATGAGGTATGGACTGGTAAGAAACCCTCTCTTGAAAATATTAGAGTGTTTGGTTGTGATGCTTATGTACATGTTTCAAAGTAAAATAGGAGTAAGATGTGAAATAGAGCTAAAAATTGTATCTTTATTAGTTATAAAGATTGTATGAAAGGTTATAAGCTTTGGAACCCATAAACTAAGAAGATTGTTTATAATCACAATGTTTTTTTTAGATAGGTTAAAGATGTTCCCAAACATGAATTCCTACCAAGGCAAGAAGAACCTGAGAAAATAGAGTTTGATTTGGATGAAGCAAGATTTGAATCAATGGAAGAAGATGAACCAAAAGAAGAAGAACCTCATACTCCAGTATTGAGGAGATCAATGAGGGAAAGAAGGCAACCCCAAAGGTGTAGTCCACCTTATTTTCTTGCTAATTTTTCTTTATCTATTACTAATGATGATCCCAGAACTGTCAAGGAAGCAGTGAATTTAGAGGATAGTAAACTATGGAAGAAGTCCATGGTTAAAGAGATGGATGCATTGGATAAGTATGAGGCATGGGATCTAGTTGAGTTTCCAATTGGAAGAAAGGACATTGGCCGCAAATGAGTGTTTAAGAAGAAGTTGAATGCAAAAGGAAAAGTAGAGAAATACAAAGCTTGGTTAGTAGAAAAGGTTATTCCCGGGTAGAGGGAATCGACTTTGGTGAAAAATTTTCCCATGTTTCCAAGTTAACTTCTATTAGATTTATTTTATCTGTTGATGTTGCTTTTGATTTTGAAGTAGAACAAATGGATGTGAAGGAAACATTCCTTCGTGGGGATATGGAAGAATAAATCTACATGAAGTATCCAGAAGGATTTGCAGTGAAGGGAAATAAAGAGTCAGAATGTAAGCTAAAGAAGTCACTATATGGTCTAAAACAATCACCTAGGATTTGGTACCAAAATTTTGAAACATACATCCTTGGACTGAGATTTGTGAAAAGTAGGGTTGATCACTCTGTATATTCCAAGCAGGTTGGTAATCATTTCATTTATGTAATGTTGTATGTCAATGACATGTTGTTGGTAGGAAACAACATGGATGCAATCAAGGAGGTGAAGTTGCAACTATCCTCCAAATTTGACATGAAGGATCTCGGGGCTACTAACTTAATTTTGGGAATGGAGATTAAAAGAGATCATGCAAACATGAAACTTTGGTTGAATCAGATAAAATATGTTGAGATGATATTACAGAGGTTTAATATGCAGGAAAGTAAACCAGTCAAATTTCTTATTCATGTAGGTGTAAAATCATATACAGATCAGTGTCCCAAGACATAGGAAGAGGAAGAGGACATGTCCCATGTTCCATATGCTAGTGCAGTTAGCAGTTTGATGTATGCAATGGTATGTACTAGACCAGACATTGCACATGCAGTGGGAGTTTTTAGCAGGTATATATCAAAACCAGGGAAGGTGATGGCATTATGGCTCCAAACCCACAGAACAAAGTTAATAAACTGTTCTATGTTGGTGAAATTCCACTTCGCGGCATCAGATCAATTCTCATACCCAATTACTAGCATTACTCGCACAAATCCATGGGTAATTTTCATAGATTTAAACTTTAAAATCCATGATCTTCGTCGATCTCCTTTCTAATAGATGAAAAAATCCCATCCATTTGGTCGGAGTAGTGTTTCAGAGTTCTACAGCTTTGGGAAGATCCAATGGTCACTCTGATTATCTTTTAATCGTGACCATTGATCGATACCCGAAGGAAGGTCAGATCTGAATCTCATAGTATAAGCGAAGGTTGATCTACAATAGATCGTGGTCATTGGATGCCTTTCTAATGGACAATGTAGATCTCTTGTCGAAATTAAATCGCGTTCAATTTCCACCATTGATTGTTGATGGGTGGACAATCTAGATCTAATCTGGAGATGAACTGGGTTGTGATCAAACTTTATCTACGATCATTCTCGATCGTTGATATTCCTCTACAATGGAAGGTCTACATTTGTCATCACAATGCTTTATTCGGAGTTGATATGGGGAATGGACTCTGAAAGATGACTCTGATGAACAGTCAGATCTCTTTCTAGATCTATTGCAATGGACGGTTGGATCTTGTTGTCACGGTCTTGGCGTCAGAGTTGAGTTTGAATGGAAACTTTGATAGAAGGGTCTCAAACACATACAATCTCTTGTATTCAGAGTCCAATGGACGATCAACAAGAACCATCGATCTGGCAGAGCTCCTCTCCCATATCTAATCTCGGTCGTCGATTTCTCACTTATGCAACTTACGAATTACATAGGATTGGACTCTGATTTTTCTCACGATAGCTTACAAATATGTTAATTTGCCACTCTATTCACACAACAGATATGCAGAATTTAACAATACACACACCGACAGCATAAATTTCATAAACACAATTCTTTATTCAATGATTGAAGGAATAAAATGTAATAATGGCAAGTTTTTCCTGTGTGGTCTCTCAGACCTCTACAAACACGCAATCTCACACTCACTCTTCACACTTGCTAACCCCCTCTCAATACAACAATAATCAATAAAACTCGAAGCTCTCGAGTAGCTCATAAACTAACAAAATCCTGAGTTATCCAAACCAATTCCAAATATAGAATTTTGTTCCTAAATCTAGAAATTATCCCTGCATATCAACAACAAACCAATAACAATCTAAACTATTTCATAGAAGATATCTGCTAATATATCTTCTAGAAATATCTAGCTATCAAAATTAAATGAAAGATTTAGGGAACCAACTCCCTTGGTAAATGTTTGTGACCCTTTGGGTCAATCTCGAAATTTATTAGCAGATGCTCTTGCATCAAAAGGAGCATTGGAAAACAATAAAAAGGGTTTTTAGGTATTTGTGTGGCACTTCTAATTATGGATTGTGCTACCAAGGAAGACCAGGATTTGACAAAGTGTTGGACATACATGGGTTTGTTGATGCAGATTAGGCTGGAGATCTGGATCATAGAAGATCTACAAGTGGGTATGTGTTTAACCTATTTGGAGGAGCAATTAATTGGATGAGCAAAAGACAAGTTGTAGTGGCACTCTCAACTATAGAAGATGAATACATGACAACCACTCATGCAATCAAGGA
>SNQJ01S0087091.1:76548-95995 GCA_010110895.2 Picea sitchensis | reverse complement strand
CCCCCCCCCCTCCGCTTAAAGGTAGAAAGGCGGAGGGGGTCAGGAATCCGACACGCACCGTTGATCCGGGCGCGCGAAATCTTGTCGTCCAGATCTGCTTGACGTTTACCACATGCGTGTTTGCATTCCAAACTTAGGACAAGTGGGTTTTTAACCGACTCCTTTGTATTCTAACCCCCCTTACAAGAAATATCGCTAACACTACCTTTGTGGCACCTACATGGCACTGCCATGTCAACAACATTTTGTGTCATTGGTGCATTTGGCACCTAATTGGGCCCTAATTATGCCAGCTATGGGGATAAAAATGTCCAACATGGGCTTATTATTCCCACATTGTCTCGATATATATTTCAATTATACCTGTTATGATGGCTAAAAATTTCTGGATCGGGCTAATTATGTTTGCATTGTCTCGATCGAGATGTCAATTATGCCTGATATGGGGGCTAAAAATGTTCTGCATAGTCCAATTATGCCTTCTCTTCCTCCAAACGTCAATTAAATGTGAATGGAAAAGTGATATGATTGGTAAGTACAAGGATTAATGGATGAACATAGTACATATTAGAAGTTTGGGAAGGTTGAACAGTACCTGACCCAGATTATTTGTGCTGCCAGATATCCTATGAGTGAATTTCAATCAGATGTTGTTTAATGTGACCTTTGAAGTCATATGATGGTTGGTCCTGACCGATACTACCATGTCCCAGAGTTACCCTTTGTATAATGAAGGGAAAATAGTCCATGGCATAATAAGTAACCCATTGAGTGCTTAATTTTGTGTAATTTGAGTGCCCCAGTGGTTTATCAGGATGATAAATCCATTTATGCATTCATAAATGCAAGTTAAACAACATAAAATTGTGATTTTTCATGGATTTAAATCACCGAATTCAGGTGAAATTTTTCAATTAAACGTAGAACATTTATACCACACCACCATGGGGGAAACTTGGGAAGGATTCAGGGGGTTGATTCATACATCACAGTACTGCACCCATATGCGGATGGTGCCACTATTTAAGAAGAAGCACTTTGCATCAACGTTGAAAGTCCAAGAGGACGCAAGACAAAGAAAGGGGGAGTCTCCAGTAGAAGTGGGAGGACCAAAGAAAATGGAGCACATATTAAGGGGAGGAATCAATGATGTCAACAATTTCAAGGGAATGTGATAGTATAAGGAGACAGGAGACAAAGTAGTTCACGAGAAGGAATATGTTCGGTTTGGTCGGGCCAAATGGGTGTTGAAGGTGTTTGACCTAGGTATAGGATACCACAAAAATTTCTTACGAACAAGACCATAACAATTTCTAAACATATACCTTTTGGCATCAATCTTTTCCATCCCCACCATAGTCTTATTCCTCAAGCTTGTCCCCAATACTTCCCCTACTCTCTTCCCACTTAGTGGTTCACCTCCGTATTCATATTGCATTCTATGTATTCCATTAGAACCTGTGGTGCACTACCAATTTTGGAACCCATTGGCATTGTAAGTTGCTATAGTACCCACCCATAGTGTGAAGCTGGTGACTGGATAAAACGCCCTTTTTAGTATCGATTGCAATGGATGGTTGGCTACAACAAGTCGGAGTGTTCCTCAACTACTAAGTATCACCTCAAAGTTGTAACATATGGCTCAAGGACTTGTGAATACATGTAAATTTAGTTATGATACACTTATGTAAGTGACCTATGGGTCACGGTGGTCCCCATGGGGAACATAATATATAAGGTTGTAATAACTGGCTGGATGACCTGTGAATACATGTAAAGTTAGTTATGATCCACTTATGTAAGTGAACTATGGGTCATGGTGGTCCCCATGGGGAACATAACATATAAGGTTGTAAGTAGAGAGATAGAAAAGGATAGGATTCTTAGAGATTCCTCGGAAGGAATCTTTGTAGAAGAGAAAGTTGTAGAATTTGTCTTATAGTTTGCCTAGTTTTGTAATTGTTGGACATAGTTTCATTAATGTGTTGTCATTGATGTCAAACAATAAGACAGTGTGAAATATTAAATCTCAGGAGGGTTATCGAATGAATATCAAAGCTCAGAAGAGATGACACAATGAAACTCATAAGGGAAAGTGCATTGCAAAAACATGATCAGATCAAATTAGGACCATTGATAGGCAAGTGCTAGATCAACGACAGGGATAGATTGTGGAGAGAGAAAGGAGAATTAAAAAATGTGTTATTTCCAATCCTGTAATTAGTATAGACCGTTGATCATCACTTGTCAAATAGATCTACAGTTGGCAACAGTTCCACTACCAACGAGCAATTTTTCCATTGCGAAGCTCAACGATAGTTTTAAACGTCATGCTAGTTGGGACCCCGCAATCATCCTTGATCGTTGATCTACTCTGGTACCATTCTCGACCGATGGATCACTTTAAGTGGAAGGATAGGATACGCAAATAAGAAGAGTCGTTGGATTTAAACCAATACAAAGCATCATCGCAAAAAAATCGAGTCGTCGATCTCAGATCACGATCAAACGAACAACATTCATTTTGGGTTAAAAGTTGTGAGGAGGTTATACTTCAGGGAATCTCACTTTGGGAGAACTGGGAAGTGGAGAAATCAAATTACCCGAAGTCCCAAAGGCCAAAATCCCAAAGTAGATATGAGTCATCTGATCACAGGATAACTTTGGGTAGTATCATGACCGTTGTATCAAGGAGAATAATATGTGCCACATCAGGAGATCACGTTAGTAGACCACATCATCAAGGACATGTGGCACATTCAGATAATGACAAGTGTCAAGATGAAATCGGCATTTTAGGTACGTGTAAATCACGAATTTGAGTGACACGTTGTAGCCACTCGACCCGTGCCATGTCAACAAGTGACGTTAGCAAGTTACGTCACTCCATGAGTATTTACTTCGGGAGTTTCACAACCAACAAATGACCTAAGTCCCAAAGTGGACATGAGTCGTCGGATATAAGAACACTTCAGGAGAATTCTCAACCATTGAAAATTATGGAAACGTGTATGTTATTCGGGAGATCTGCAAAGAGGTTGAATTCACGAAGGACGAAGTCCGGAAGTCTCGAAGTCCTGAATTGGACATGAGTCGTCCGATTTGAATAACACTTTGGAAGTGTTCTCGAATGTTGATCAAGTATATTGGAAGGATAGCGTAAGTGGAATAGTCGAAGTCATGAAGTAAAAAAGAAGCGTCCATCTCATCGGGATATTAAAACATGACCGTTGATTCCGATAAGAGATCAAGCACTCACTTGGCCTAGCGCCTGTTCACCGCCTGTGGTCATATGGAATAAGAGAAATAAAGGCAAAAGATAATACATCACTTAATTTGATAAGCTCGTGGTTTTGCGTTTTCGGTCATATGTAAATGGTTTGTTGGAACAGTGGCAAACCCAAGGTTCAATGCCTAATAGTGCACCAACAAAACCCCGACTATCGACCCTTTAGGAAACACCTGCGAAGAAAGGAAGGTCTCACCCGAGGTAGAAGCAGGGGGGTTACAGGATGAAAGTGTCGGTAACCAAGTTGGGACGCAGATCTCTGATAATAAACACTTCACACAATAGTCTATTAACACTTAGAATTAACATGCATTAGTTCCTTAGCTTAATCAAGACCACATGATTCAATCAAATATAGATCGGCGCAGTAATAGTGAATGATCATATAACCTGAACACTTAGAACTTAGCATCATAAGTTATATCCATTCATCCTTAACACAAGTAAATCACTAAGAAACAACAGATCTCTCTATCATACATAATAATCAAAGCACTGAGCAAATTCATAACATAAACAACATGGCACAAATCAAACCAAAGACACAAGATATATGTGGTTCACTCCAGTGTGGGGCTACTTCCACCAACCGCTTCGCCTTCCTTATTATTCATCAATCTCTTACATTCAGCGACTCTTGTGCATTAATCCACAGAGTCAAACTTCGCACCAGACAAGAGATCTGCGCATTGAGCACCAAATCCTCCTTTGAAAACTAGACCAAGGCACAGAGCCAGCTTCTCTATAGAGCACAGAGCCTTACACATATAAATTCATTTGCACAGAGCACTCAACTACTAGAAATTAGCTCAAAACCCTTATGTGTGTCCCCTCTACCATACATTCTTTCTTATTTATACTTTTACAACCTCTTACAAAAAGGCCTAAACATGGGAGAACCCATGGGCCGACATCCCATAAACCCTACTACTAAAAACCCTAGAGGACCCCTTACTAGGTCCACATAGCCCGCAAAATCGGTGAGATCCATGATCTCATCTCCGCCAGGGACCTCCATCTTTGACCAAAGTGTCGAACTCCAAAAGTGGTTCAACTCTGACCAAGGTTTCCTCAAAACTAGGTCGAGGGCCAACATAGTTTGAAGGAATCGCCTCAGTAGAACTCGATTTCTGAAGTATTAACAGAGATTATGGTTAAGGTAAATGAAGAGGTGCGATGGCCCAGATGAAAGGACACAATGTGTTATACCTCACACCAGTTTGAAGATTATATAAACTAGATAGAGTGGTGAGAAGAAAGTGTCTATGCGGCCTGAATCAGAAGATATATTAAATCACAGAAGTAGAGAAAGATGTAGTGAAGACATGATACATAAGTTTTCTGGATTCAGAAAATAAGGGTGGTTGGGTGGTGCAAGGGAAGGTTGGAGCCTGCAAGGGAGTAGGTGCTTCCTTGTTCGTTGTAGTTGACTAAACAGGGGGTCAAAGCCTCCTACCAGTTGGTGTTGGTGAACAAAGGGAGTAGGTGCTTCCTTGTCAATTGTAGCTGACTAAGAAGGGGGTCTAGGCCTCCTACCAGTTGGTGTTGGTGAACAAATGGAGTAGGTTCTTCTTTGTCAGTTGTAGCTGACTAAACAGGGGGTCGAAGCCTCCTACCAGTTGGTGTTGGTGAACAAGAGTGTGGGTGCATATTGATCAGTCGGTGCTGATCTAAAAGGAAGAACATCTTCCTTCTATGTAACTTGTAAAAAAAAAAATCAGTTAATAGAAAAGTGTTTGTGGTTTTCCCAATTGGGTTCCATGATAAAATATTGTGTTAAAATGTTTTTTATTTGATGGTGAATACTATGTCTTCTGGAGTGTTAGAATGAAAATATAGTTGATGTCCAATGGACTGAAAGTATGGACATTAGTTTAAAATGGATATGATGTTCCAAAAGCCACTCCCATAGAAGCAGAAGACAAGAAAAAAATTTGGGAACATGCAAAGGCTTTAAACACACTACAAGTTGGATTGAGTAAGAAATTCCTTGCTAAAGTACTAAACTGTAATAATGCAAAACAACTCTGGGATAAATTGGAATCTATATATGCGAGAGATTTCAAGGTAAAGAGGGCCAAACTTCAGACTCTCAAAGTACAATATGAAGGTCTAAAAAGGAAGGATGAAGAAAATATCTCAGAGTACTTTGAAAGAGTTGATAATATTTTTAATGCAATCAGAGGTTTGGGAGTAGAAGTGTCAGACGATGAGCTAGTTGAAAAAATACTAAGAACACTACCTATTCTATACAATCCTAAAGTGTCCACTCTTTAAGATCGAGAAAATATAGATAAACTCACCATGGATGAATTGTATGGAATCCTCACAGCCTATGAATTAATATTAGGTCATGATAACCTCTCAAAAGGATAGGTAGCCTTCAATGTGCTCAAGAAAACAAAAAATTAGAAGCAAAAATCTCAATCCATCCATCATGAAGAATTTGATGTAGAAGAAGACAATTTTATTAAAAAACTTCAGAAAGGATCAGGGAAGTACAAAGGAAAGCTGCATTTCAAATGTTTTAATTGTGGAAAGGTTGGTCACTTTGCAGACAAGTGTCCCTATCCCAAGGAGGAATCTGAAGATGAAGAAGACAAAAATAAACAATACAAGAAGAAGGAAAAACCCAACTACAAAAAGGGGTTTTACAAAGGGAAAAATAGTTTTTACTCAAAAGAAGAAAACAGTAGGTCATCAGAGTCCAGTTACAGTCATGATGATGAAGTCCTTTTTCTAGGTATTGAAGAACCTAATGAGATAGAAGAAATTGAGCATGAGGAAGAGTCATAAGTTGAAGCAAAGGTTAACATGGAAGGAGAACTTCTCATTTCCTTGGATGAATTAAGAAGATACAAAACCAGATATAGACAGCTGAAAATTTTTGTAGTTGAACAAAAGGAAAAACATGAACAGAAAGAAAAAGAGATGGAGAAACTCATGAGCAACATAAAAAATCAAATCCTAGAAGAAAATAGGATGGAAGAAAGTATGGAAAAGTCTCTTAAAGAAAAACAAATAACCTATGAAAGAATGGAGGCAGAAATAGTTCACCTAAGAAAAGAACTTGATGTAAAACTCATTCAAACAAGATATGAAAATAGATCTAAAATATTAGATAAGATTATTACCACACAAAGGGATTCAGGTAATAAAAATGGAATATGTTATTCTCAAGAAGAAAACCAAGTTAACTCAAAATATTATGCAGTTTCTCTCCTTAGTACATTCAAAAAGAAAGATGAAGAAAAGACAAGTAATGATCAGAACTCTAGAGGACTACTTCCACCCATCAAGAAGGAATATAAGACAACACCAAAAAAGGTTTATCAAAACATGTATCCTCACATATTTGTTGGTTATTTCTTTGCATGCTCTAATTTCGGACACAAAGCTATGAATTGTAGAGCATATGGAAGGAAAAACTTGTGGGTTAAGAACTATAACCTTAAAGATAACCAAACAGTAAATCAAGTTAAAAGAAGAAATTATAACTCCTTTGCACCTATACAATAAGGGAACCTAGAATGCTTCAAATGTCATAATTATGGACACAAAGCTAGTAATTGCAGATTAATGGAAGTCTAAGAAAAACCAAAGTTCATTAGAGAACAAAAGAAGCTTTGGAAAGAAAAAACATCAAAGGAGGAATGTCTTATTGCCTTAAAATCCCAATATAAATAAGATCTTTGGTATGTTGACAGTGGGTGCTCAAAACATATGACAGGAAACAAGGACAAGTTTTTGAAATTAAAGAAACAAAAGGGTAAAGTTACATTTGGTGACAATGCTACAGGTAACATACTTGGGAAATGCACTGTGAGTTTGGGAAAATACAAATCCAAGGATGTGTTTCTTGTTTAAAAACTGAAACCTAGCCTATTAAGTGTCAGCCAAACCTGTGATCAGGGGCACTTTTGCATCTTTGATTCCCATAAATGTGATATTAGGAGAGAGAACTTAGGAAAAGTGGTTGGTATTGCTCCTAAAACTCTCAAGAATGTATATATACTAAATACAAATTTGAATGAGGAGTGTCATATAAATTTAGTATATGAAATTTGGCTATGGAATAGAAGGTTTGGGCACATTAACTTTGACAATTTAGTGAAATTCAGCAATCTTGGGGCAGTAAGAAACTTTCCAAAGATCACAAAGCCATCAAAACTTATGTGTAGACATTGAAAACTAGGGAAGCAAACTAGAATAAGGTTCAAAACAAAAGAATACTCAACCTAAACACCTTTAGAGCTTGTTCACACAGACCTCTGTGGACCTACGAGGACCAAGAGTTTGCAAGGAGAATCCTACTTTATGTTGTTCATTGAGGATTTTACTAGAATGGGTTGGGTATGTTTTCTCAAGGAAAAATCAGAAGCACTTAACAAATTCAAAGTTTTTAAGACCCTTGTTGAAAATGAAAAGAAGAAAAAAATCAAATGTCTTAGATCAGACAATGGTGGTGACTTCACCTCAAAATATTTTGATCTTTTCTGTGAAACCCATGGAATAAAAATACAATTCTTTGCTTCTAGAACACCTTAGCAAAATGGGATTGTTGAGAGACGAAATAGAACAATTCAGTAGGCTGCAAGGACTATGCTCAATGCAGCAAAATTATCTTATGGATATTGGAGGGAAGATGTAAGAACATCAGTATACATATTGAACAGAGGTCATCTTAGGATTAATAGTAATAATACTCCTTATGAACTATGGTTTGGAAGAGCTCCTTCGGTAAAATACTTCAAGGTATTTGGAAGTAAGTGCTACATCAAAAGGCTTGATGAGAATCTCAAAAAAAATGATGCTAGATCTGATGAAGGTATCTTTCTTGGATATGCTTCTACCAAGAAAGCATATAGATGCTACAATATTAGATTACATAATATTGTTGAGAGTTCAGATGTCAAGGTGGATGATTTTAAAACAATAAGGATCAAACATCAATAGACTATAATTGACAGTGAAGATGAAGATGATGATGATTCAGTTGGTACACAAGAAGAAGAAGTAGAAGAGAATAAAGAAGAAAGGGAAGAGGATGATATGGATAATAGTGAAGACAAAGAATATATTCGAGAAGAGGAGATAAAAGAATAATCACCAAAAAGAAACACAAAGACACCCTCAAGAATGACTCAAAAGAATCATCCTGAAGAACTGATTATTGGAAATAAGAGTGATGGAGTGCACACAAGAACACAATTGTTGTATCAAATAGAAATAGCACTTTTGTCACATATTGAACCCATCTCAATCAAAGAGGAATGTAAAGATGAGAATTGGGTCAATGTTATGAATGAAGAATTGGACCAGATTGAAAAAAATCAAACTTGGGAACTAGTTCCAAGACCAAAAAATAAAAATGTCATTGGAACTAAATGGGTGTATAAAAAAAAATGAATGAGAATGGGAAAGTAATCAGGAACAAAACCAGATTGGTATGTAAAGGGTATGCTCAGTTTGAAGGAGTAGACTATGAAGAAACCTTTTCACCTGTGGCTAGATTAGAGGCAATTAGGATGTTCTTAGCTTTCTCCAGCTACAAAAAATTTAAAGTATACCAAATGGATGTCAAGTCATCTTTTCTCAAGGGAAACTTAGAAGAGGAATTTTATATTGAGAAACTAGAAGGATTTCAATTAAATAACAAAGGAGACTATGTATGTAAACTAAAGAAAGCACTCTATGGGCTAAAACAAACACCCAGAGCATGGTATGCAAGGTTAGATTCTTATTTACAAGAACAAGGCCTCAAAAGAGGATTGGTAGATAGCAATCTTCATTGTAAAATTGTTGGTAATAACATGATTATTGTGGAAGTATATGTTGATGATATTATATTTGGCAGTGATGATGAAAAAATGACTAAGGACTTTGCTAGGAGGATGCAACAAGAATTTGAAATGTCCTTTCTTGGTGAACTGAATTTCTTTCTTGGATTACAAATAATACAGTCCAATGGAGGATTCTTTATCCATCATTCCAGTACATTAAATATATGCTTAATAAATTTCAATTAGAATATTGCAAACATGTTAGTACACCTATGACAGTTGGATGCAAACTAAGCAAGGGAGATGAGTCAAAAGTTGTAGATCCAAAACACTACAGATCAATGATTGGGAGTTTACTCTATGTAATAGCTTCCAGACCTGGTGTCAAGCAAGTTGTTGGGATGGTGGCTATATTCCAAGAAGCACCATAAGAGATCCATGTTCAAGCTGTGAAAATAATCTTTAGGTATTTGAAAGGAACCATAGATCTTGGTTTGTGGTACTCTAGCAAGGATTAATTCACTTTAAAATCCTATTCAGATGTAGATTGGGCAGGTTGTGTAGATGATAGAAAAATTAGAAGTGGAGGAGCATTATTTTTGGGAGAATCATTGGTATCTTGGATAAGCAAGAAACAGTCCTCAAATTCTTTATCTAGCATTGAAGTTGAGTATATTGCAGCAGCAGAATGTTGCACATAAGTGGAATGGATGAAACAAACCTTACAAGACATAAAAATAGTGTTTGAAGAACCTACTACTGTATACTGTGATAATACAAGAACTATAAGTCTCTCCAAGAACCATGTCCAACACTCCAAATCAAAACACATTCCCATAAAATACCATTATCTAAGAGATCAGGCTGAAAATAAGAACATTAAATTGGAATATGTCCCAACACAAGAACATGTGGCAGATATTTTTATTACACCCTTAAGTAGAGATGTATTTGAATATATTAGGAAAATGTTGAGAGCAATCCCTCTTCCAATCTAATCTCTCAATAAAATAATGCATCAATTGGCACCAATTCAGGGGGAGACAACAATCAAAATCAGGAGGAGTCATTCAGTTATGATAGGAAAAGTATGATTGTAGGAGGAGTTACCTGAGTTCAGATTATGGTCAGAAGAATACAGATAGACAGAGATTTACCATAGGGGAAGAAACCATTTTCCATTGATTTCAAAGGGGGAGAGTAACTTTAGAGGAGAGAAGCATCATCACAGGGTGAGATTGTGTATGAAGTTGGTGTGTTTCCATCAATGACAAAGGGGTATATTGTTGGACATAGTTTCATTAATGTGTTGTCATTGATGTCAAACAATAGGACAGTATGCAGAGATTAAATCTCAGGAGGATTAGTGAATAAAGATCAAATCTCAGAAGAGATGACGCGATGAAACTCAGAAGGGAAAGTGCATTGCAGAAACATGATCAGATCAAATCAGGACCGTTGATACACAAGCACCAGATCAATGGTAGGAATAGATTGCGGAGAGAGAAAGGAGAATTAAACAACATGTTATTTCCAATCCCTCAATTAGTCTAGATCTTTGATCATCACTTGCCAAATAGATGTACGGTTGGCATCAGTTCCACTACCAATGAGCAGTTTTTCCATTGCGGAGCTCGACGATATTTTTAAACTTCGTGCTATTTGGGACCCCGCAATCATCCATGATCGTTGATAAACTCCGGGACCATTCTCAACTGTTGGATCACTTTAAGTGGAAGTATAAAATAAGAAAAGAAGAAGATTCGTTGGATTTAAACCAAGGAAAAGTAGCATCACAGACAGATCGAGTCGTCGATCTAAGATCACGATCAAATTAACAACATTCATTTCAGGTTAAAAGTTGTGAGGAGGTTATACTTCAGGGAATCTCACTTTGGGAGAACTGGGAAGTGGAGAAATCGAATTACCCGAAGTCCCGAAGGTCGAAATCCTAAAGTAGATATGAGTCATCTGATCACAGGAACACTTTGAGTAGTATCCTGACCATTATATAAAGGATAAGAATATGTGCCACATCGGGAGATCTATGTCAGCGGACCATGTCATCAAGGAAACGTGGCACAGTCAGATAATGACAAGTGTCAAGATGAAATCGACATTTTAGGTACATGTAAATCATGAATCTGAGTGACACGTGGCAGCCACTCGGCTTGTGCCATGTCAACAAGTTACGTCACTCTGGGAGTCTTTACTTTGGGAGTTTCACCACAAGCAAATGACCTAAGTCCTGAAGTCCCAAAGTGAACATGAATCGTCTGATCTGAAGAAAACTTTAGGATCATTCTCAACCATTGAAAATTATGGACACACGTATGTTATTTAGGAGATCTGTAAAGAGGTTGAAGTCGTGAAGGACAAAGTTCGAAAGTCCCAAAGGCCGAAGTCTCGAAGTGGACATGAGTCGTCTGATCTGAAGAAAACTTTGGAAGCATTCTCGACCATTAATCAATTGTAGTGGATGGATAGCGTAAGTGGAATAGACGAATTCCTGAAGTAAATGATAATTGTACATCTCATCGGGATATTAAAACATGAACGTTGATTCTAATAAGAGATCAAGCACTCACTTGCCCTAGCGCCTAGTCACCACCTGTGGTCATATGGAATAAGAGAAATAAATGCAAAATATAATACATTGCTTAAGTTGATAAGCTTGTGGTTTTGCGTTGTTGGTCATATGTAAATGGTTTGAAGGAAGCACCTTAGAAGAACTCGATTTCTACAGTATTAACAGAGATTATGGTTAAGTTAAATGAAGAGGTGTGATGGTCTAGATGAAAGCACACAATGTGTTATACCTCACACAAGTTTGAATATTATATAAATAAGATAGAGTGGTGAGAAGAAAGTGTCTTTGTGTCCTGAATCAGAAGATATATTAAATAATAGAAGCAGAGAAAGATGTAGTGAAAACATGATACAGAAGTTTTCCAGATTCAGAAAATAAGGGTGGTTGGGTGGTGCAAGGGCAGGTTGGAGCCTGCAAGGGAGTAGGTGCTTCCTTGTCAGTTGTAGCTAACTAAACAAGGGGTCGAAGCCTCCTACCAATTGGTGCTTGTGAACAAAGGGAGTAGGTGCTTCCTTGTCAGTTGTAGCTAACTAAACAGGGGGTCGAAGCCTCCTACCAGTTGGTGCCGGTGAACAAAGGGAGTAGGTGTTTCCTTGTCAGTTGTAGCTGACTAAACATGGGGTTGAAGCCTCCTACCAATTAGTGTTGGTGAACAAGGGTTTGGGTGCATCCTGATCAGTTGGTGTTGATCTAAAAGGAAGAGCATCTTCCTTCTATGTAACTTGTAAAACAAAATTTTGCAGTTAATAGAAAAGTGTTTGTGGTTTTCCCAATTGGGTTCCACGATAAAATATTGTGTTAAAATTTTGTTTGAATTAACAAAAGAAAAATTGATAAAATTATTGTGTCACTGATTCACCCCCCCTCTCAGTGACAAGATTTGATCCTTCAGTAATGGATATTGTATCTATGATGTATGTCATGTAAGGATCCTTTTATATTTATGAGGAATTAATGGAATATCAATAATTTTTTTCACTCATACTTGTCTTAAATGTGATGCTTGTTGTGATATTTAGTGATTAGTTGCAATCTTTAAGTGATTTTTAATTCATATCTTTAATAATGTATGAATCTATCTACAAGAAATATTTATATTTCAAGTTTTTTTTATGAGACAAAAATCATTGTATTGATATTTCTTATGGAAATGACATACACATTGACAAGATCCCTTCTACTTTTAACATTAGCAACCATTTGATTTATAGGTTGCATTTATCATATAAGACTATACCCTATGCTTATGACTTTGACTCTTACAATCATCCTTATATAGGTCAATCTTTAAATAAATAGTTCCACAACTTTGTATTGATTCCAAGACAAAACCATGAGACAAACTATCTCTAAATTTACATAAAAAAAAATTAAAACAAGACAAAAAATACATTCATCAAAAAATATGTGATAGTATCAAATCTGTAGGATTATGGTCCTTAATATCATGAACAAGCAAAAAAAAATTCTCCAAAATGAGTGATTCCTTTAATAATTGATCAACTTTGTGGTTGAATTCTCAGTAGACATGAGCAAAGGACACCTCTTCAAAAACTATTTTGTTTTCCATAATCCTATTGAAAATAGGCCCTAGATCCAAGTTAGAAATGTTACTTTTACCATTTTCCCAGTCCATCGGAATTTTGGAGTCACGAAAGACCTGTAGCCTCTTAACCTATATGTCCATTGTTGCAACCTTAATTAGGATCCACATGGCATAGAGTTCTTCTCTATTGTTTGTGCCCAAACTTACCCAATGTTGTATTATACCTTAGATTTGAGTTGTGCAAGTTTTTGGGGATGTTGTTTATCATAGTAGACCTAGTCATGTTGTTTATTTTTTCTATTGCAAGTTTAAAAAGGGAGGTTATGCAAAAGAGGAAAATTTATCCTTGTAATTTGCAAGGTGTAAATTGTATTAAGTGACTAAATGAAAATGCACGCCCAAGCTTCCCTACAGCTCCAAAAGTTGTTTTATAAGTTTTAAGATGGAGTTACATAAATGGAAAAATTACCTATGGATATAAAGTTCAATTGAAGAACATGAGAGGTTTCTTTCATGCACCTAGAGTTGGGATTTCATGTAAAATTGAAGGGAAAACAACCTCAGCCTCAAATGCATGCCCTAGTCTCCAATTTGAGCCAACTTTGGTGGTTCATCTTGCATAAGTTGTAGTTTGTGATTTCGCACCTGTCTATAAACTTATATTGGAATTTTGAGATATAAAACTACCTAGTGTGCATAAAGGATAAAAAATTCATTGTAAAACCAAAGTGCCAAATTGTTAAAGTTGGATATATTAAACTATCTTCCCAAAGTTGGTTAAGAAATAATAATTTAGGATTTAATTTGTAAATTGATCATTCCAACATGTATAATCTGTTAATACAATTAGTAGTGCATCTACACTCCAAAAAGGATGATTTCTATCCACAAATATTATTGTAATTTTGATGAATCAAGCGATGGTTGGTTAGGAGATAAACTAAGGCCAATTTTTTATTAAGAGTCATCAAAGACTATTCTATGCAAAAATAGGCAAGAGATGCATAGTAAAACCCTAGAAATGCAAAAAGCGTTTGTAAAAAGTAACCCAATGTTGTATTATACCTTATATTTGAGTTGTGAAAGTTGTTGGAGATGTGGTTTATCATAGTAGACCTGCTCATGTTGTTTATTTTGAAATTGAAAGTTTAAGGGAGGTTGTGCAAAAGAGGCAAAGTTTGGCTTGTAATTTGAAAGGTATAAATTGTACTAAGTGAGTAAATGAAAATGCACACCCAAGCTTCCCTGTAGATCCAATAGTTTTTTTATAAGTTTTAAGATGGAATTACATAAATGGTAAATTTAACTATGCATCTAAAGTTCAATTGAAGAGCAAGAGAGGTTACTTTCATGCACCTATAATTGGGATTTCATGTAGAATTGAAGGTAAAACTACCTCATCCTCGAATGTATGCCCTAGTATTCAATTTGAGATAACTTTGGTGGTTCATCTTGCATAAATTGTAATTTGTGATTTCACACCTGTCTATAAACTTATATTGTCATTTTGAGACCTAAACCTACCTAGCGTGCATAAAGGATAAAAATTGCATTGGAAAACCAAAGTGCCAAATTGTTAAAGTTGTATATATTAAATTGTCTGCCCAAAGTTGGCTAAGGATCAATAATTTAGGATTTAATTGTAAATTGATTGTTCCAACATGTATAACCTGTTTGACAATTAGTAGTGCATTTACACTCCAAAAAGGATGATTTCTATGCACAACTATTCATGGCATTTTGATAAATCAAAGTGTGGTGGGTTAGGAGATAAACCAAGGTCAATTTTGCATTAAGAGTCATCAAAGACTCTTATGTGCAAAAGTAGGCAAGAGATGCATAGTAAAACCCTAGAAATGCAAAAAATGTTTGCCAAAAGTAACCCAATGTTGTATTATACCTTATATTTGAGTTGTGCAAGTTGTTGGGGATGTGGTTTATCATAGTAGACATGCTCATGTTTTTTATTTTTCAATTGTGAGTTTAAAAAGGGTGGTTGTACAAAAGAGGAAAAGTTTTCCTTGTAATTTGCAAGGTATAAACTGTACTAAGTGACTAAATGAAAATGCATGCCCAAGATTCCCTGTATCTCCAAAAGTTATTTTATAAGTTTTAAGATGGTGTTACATAAATGGTAAATACACCTATGCATCAAAAGTTCAATTGAAGAACATGAGAGGTTGCTTTCATGCACCTAGAATTGGGATTTCATGTAAATTTGGAGGGAAAACTACCTCAACCTCAAATGCACACCCTAGTCTCAAATTTGAGCCAACTTTGGTATTTCATCTTGCATTAGTTGTAATTTTTTATTTCACACATGTCTATAAACTTATATTGGAATTTTGAGACATAAACCTACCTAGTGTGCATAATGGATAAAAATTACATTGTAAAACCAAAGTGCCAAATTGTTAAAGTTGGCTATATTAAATTGCACGCCCGAATTTGGCTAATGATCAATATTTAGGATTTAAGTTGTAAATTGATCATTCCAACGTGTATAACTTGTTTGTACAATTAGTAGTTCATTTACACTCCAAAATGGATGATTTATATGCACAGATATTCATGGCATTTTAATGAATCAGAGTATGGTGGGTTAGGATATAAAAGAAGGTTGGTTTTCATTAAGAATCATAAAAGACTCTTTTGTGCAAAAATAGGCAAGAGATGCATAGTAAAACCCTAGAAATGCAAAAAATATTTGTAAAAAGTAACCCAATGTTGTATTATACCTTAGATTTGAGTTGTGCAAGTTGTTGGGGATGTGGTTTATCATAGTAGACCTCTTCATGTTGTTTATTTTTCAATTACATGTTTAAAAAGGGTGGTTGTGCAAAAGAGACAAAGTTTTCCTTGTAATTTGCAAGATGTAAATTGTACTAAGTGAGTAAATGAAAATGTCTGCCAAAGCTTCCATGTAGCTCCAAAAGTTGTTTTATAAGTTGTAAGATGGAGTTACATAAATGGTAAATTTACCTATGCCTATAAGGTTCAATTGAAGAACAAGAGAGGTTGCTTTCATAAACCTAGAATTGGGATTTCATGTAAATTTGAAGGGAAAACTGCCTCAGCTTGAAATGTGCACCCTATTCTCCAATTTGAGCCAACTTTGGTGGTTCATATTTCATAAGTTGTAGTTTTTTATTTCACACTTGTCTATAAACTTATATTGGAATTTTGAGACATAAACCTACCTAGTGTGCATAAAGGATAAAAAAATGCATCGTAAAACCAAAGTGACAAATTGGTAAAGTTGGCTATATTAAACTACATGTTGAAAGTTGAATAAGGATCAATAATTTATGTTTTAATTTGTAAATTGATCATTCCAAGATGTATAACATCATTGTATAATTAGCAATGCATTTACACTCCAAAAAGGATTATTTATATGCATAAATATTCATGGAATTTCGATGATTCAGAGGATGGTGGGTTAGGAGATAAACCAAAGTCAAATTTGCATTAAGAGTCATAAAATACTCTTCTATGAAAAAATAGGAAAGAGATGCATAGTAAAACCCTAGAAATGAAAAAATTGTTTGTAAAAAGTAATCCAATGTTGTATTATACCTTAGATTTGAGTTGTGCAAGTTGTTGGGGATGTGGTTTATCATAATAGACCTGCTCATGTTGTTTATTTTTCAATTGCAATTTTAAAAAGGATGCTTGTGCAAAAGAGGCAAAGTTTTCCTTGTAATTTGCATGAAAAACGTACTAAGTGAGTAAATGAAAATGCACGCCCAAACTTACATGTAGCTCAAAAATTTGTCTTATAAGTTTTAATATGGAGTTACATAAATGGTAAATTTACCTATGCATCTAAGGTTCAATTGAAGAACATGAGAGGTTGCTTTCATGAACCTAGATTTGGTATTTCATGTAAATTTGAAGGGAACACTGCCTCAGCCTCAAATGGATGCCCTATTCTCCAATTTGAGCCAACTTTGGTGGTTCGTCTTGCATAAGTTGTAGTTTGTGATTTCACACCTGTCTATAAACTTGTATTGGCATTTTGAGACATAAACCTACCTAGTGTGCATAAAGGATAAAAAAATGCATTGTAAAACCAAAGTTCCAAATTGGTAAAGTTGTCTATATTAAACTTCATGCCCAAATTTGGCTAAGGATCAATAATTTAGGATTTAATTTCTAAATTGATCATTCGAAGATGTATAACATGTTTGTATAATTAGTAGTGCATTTACACTCCAAAATGGATGGTTTCTATGCACACATATTCATGGCATTTTGATTATTCAGAGGATGGTGGACTAGGAGATAAACCAAGGTAAGGTTTTCATTAAGATTCATAAAATACTCTTATATGAAAAAATAGGCAAGAGATGCATAGTAAAACCCTGGAAATGCAAAAAATGTTTGTAAAATGTAACCCAATGTTGCATTATACCTTAGATTTATTTTTTTCTAGTTGATGGGGATGTGGTTTATCATACTAGACCTGCTCATGTTGTTTATTTTGCAATTGCAAGTTCAAAAAAGGTGGTTGTTCAAAAGAGGCAAAGTTTTCCTTGTAATTTGCAAGGTTTAGATTGTACTAAGTGAGTAAATGAAAATGTAGGCCCAAGCTTCCCTGTATCTCCAAAATTTGTTTTATAAGTTTTAATATGGAGTTACATAAATGGTGAATTTACCTATGCATCTAAGGTTCAATTGAAGAATATGATAGGTTTCTTTCATGCACCTAGAATTGGGATTTCCTGTAAATTTGAAGGGAAAATTGTCTCAGCCTCAAATGCACACCCTAGTCTCAAATTTGAGCCAACTTTGGTGGTTCATCTTGCATTAGTTGTAGCTTTTGATTTCACACCTATTTATAAACTTATATTGGCATTTTGAGACATAAACCTACCTAGTGTGCATAATGGATAAAAATTGCATTATAAAGCCAAAGTGTCAAATTGTTAAAGTTATCTATCTTAAACTGCATGCCCAAAGTTGGCTAAGAATCAATAATTTTGGATTTAAGTTGTAAATTGATCATTAATATGTATAACCTATTTTTACAATTAGTAGTTCATTCACACTCCAAAAAGGACAATTTCAATGGACAAAGATTCATGGCATTTTGATGATCCAGAGAATGGTGGTTTAGGAGATAAACCAAGGTCAACTTTGCATTAAGAGTCATAAAATAATCTTCTCTGCAAAAATACTATGTAATTTGCAAGGTCAGACCTGTAATAAGTGAGAACATTAAAATGCATGCCCAAGCTTCCATGTAGCTCAAACATTCTTTTAAAGGTTGTAATATGGAGTTACATATATTTTAATTAAATTTACATATGTCATTTAAAGTGCAAGTGAAGAACATGAGAGGTTTCTTTCATGCATCTAGATTTGGGATTTCATGTAAACTTGAATGAAAATTGACCTCAGAGTAAAATCCATGCCCTACTTCCAATTTTGACTCATTTTATTATACATACAACAAGGCTCTAATAACACCTTTATGTTGGACATAGTGCCATTGATGTATTGTCATTGATGTCAACAATCGATCTCATTGATGTGATGATAAGTTGAGATAAAATCTCAAGAGGGTTAGCGAATGAATATCAAAGCTCGGAAGAGATGGCGCAATAAAATTCAGAAGAATTGTTGGAGGACTAGTCAATAGTATATAATGATTGATGTCAAATAGTTGGAGGATATGCAGAGATTAAAGCTCAGGAGAGTTAACGAATGAATATCAAATCTCAAAAGAGATGGCACGTTGAAACTCAGTAGGTATGGCACGATGAAACTCAGATCAAATCAAGACCGTTGATGCGCAATCGCCAGATCAACGGCAAGGATAAGTTATGGAGAGCGAAAGAAGAATTAAACTACTTGCTAGTTACAATCCTGAAATCTATCTATATCGTCGAATCTCATAAACTCAAATATCGACGACTGTGGTTGATCCAACAAACAATCATATTAAGTAATATTTAGTCGTGACCGTTGGATGTGCGATTGCCAAATCAACGGCAGGGATATATTGTAGAGATCGAAAGGAGAATTAAATATCACACTATTTCCAATCCCGTAATTATTCAGGACCGTCAGATATTATAGACTCGAAGATCAACGATTGTGGTTGACTCACCAACAATGCACAACTTCAAATTGTGGAGTTTTGGTGACGAGTTAAATCACTCACAAGTTGTGGTTTTGCAACCATCCTTAATCGTGGATCTGCTTCAAGAAGTCTTCATAACCGTTGGATC
>SNQJ01S0087091.1:54580-76538 GCA_010110895.2 Picea sitchensis | reverse complement strand
TCAACGATTGTGGTTGACTCACCAACAATGCACAACTTCAAATTGTGGAGTTTTGGTGACGAGTTAAATCACTCACAAGTTGTGGTTTTGCAACCATCCTTAATCGTGGATCTGCTTCAAGAAGTCTTCATAACCGTTGGATCGCTTTAAAGTGGAAGAATGGGATAAGCGGGGAAAAAGTTGAGAATTCAATTATCTGAATACCCGTCATCCATTGGATCACTTTTTAGTGGAAGGATGGGATAAGATGAAAGATCTGAAATCTCAATTATCTAAAATACCATCAGTTGTCGGATTAAAATTAAGTGGAAGGAGAGGATAAGTTGAAAGATCTGAGATCTCAATTATCTGAAATCTCGTCAGTTGTCGGATTAAAATTAAATGGAAGGATAGGATAAGAAGAAAGTTTGAGTTCTCAATTATCCGAATACCTATCAGCCGTCAGATCATTCTAAATTTGTGAGGAGGTTAAGCTCCGAAAAAATCTCACTTCAAAATTTTGAATTTGAGATTTTAAATTCCCGAAGCCCAGAGACCCGAAATAAATTCTCGACCACCGGATCATCCGAAGTAAGCCTCAACCGTCTGATTCAAGAGGATATGTGGCAGACCATTTCAGCAGACCACATCAGCAAGGATGTGTGGGATATCTACATCAGCAAACCATGTCAGCAAAGACATATGGCAGATCACGTCAGCAGACCATGTCGGCAAGAACATGTGACAGACCACATCAGCAAGGAGGTGTGGCAGGCCACATCAGCAAGGACACATGGTAGACCGTGTCATCAAGTACACATGGCATAATTAGATGATGACATGTGTCAAGAGGAAATTGTATCGTGCCATGTCAACATGTGACGTCAATAAATTACGTCACTCCGGAAGAATTACTTCAGGAGTTTGACCACTAGCAAATGACAAAATCTCTGAAGTTCCAAAGGAATAAATCCCAAAGTATACATGGTTTTTCTGATCTAAAGAAACACTTTGGGATCATTCTCATCCTTCGATCTACAACAGTGGAAGGATATTTGTTGGCCCTTGACCAAGTTTTGGAGATCCTTGGTCATGTTTGACCTATTTTGGGACTTCGACAGGTTAGTCTAAGGCGGAGCGCAAGTCAAAGTGGAGATCGCGGGATCTCGACCCCTTTTTAGGGAACTCTTGGGTTTTGGGCTTATGTAATGGGTATGGGATGTCTTCCCATGGGTTTACCCATGTTTAGTCCCTTTTGTAATGCATAAATAGATATCTAGGAAAAGTGGGAAGGGGGGATTAGTTGATTAAGATAAGTGTGGATAGAATGAATGCTATGTGCATACTATGTTGAACACTTACAGAAGCTAAGTGCAAGTGATTGTAAGAAGCTTATGTGCAGACTGTAAGACGGGCTTTGTGCCTTGACCTAACTCGGGGAAGGAGGATCTGGCGAGGTGCGCGAAGATCTCTTGTCCTCTGCAGAGTAGGATTTTGATGTTATGTGCCTGTAAGAAGATTGAAAAGAAGATAATAAAGAAGAGAAGAGTTGGTGGGCGTAGCCCCAGTCTGGGGGTGAGCCACTTATATCTTGTGTTATGGTTGTTTTATGCATTATGATTGTTTTTTTCATGTTATTTATGCTTAGTGCAATAATGTATGCTTAGACAGATAAGATATGATAGCTTAGTGTCTAGTAATGAGGATAACATGATAGATCTGATATGTTCTCTTATGCTAAGTGCCTATATGTGTAGATTTGGTTGAATATTGTGTTACTCTGTAATTAGGGTTTTATCTGCAAAGTAAATACTGATTAAATACTGATGAATGGTAATTGCTAAGTGATTTGTTAGAGTATTGTAATCACAGATCCATGTCCTAGCTAGGTTGCAGACACGTGATTCCTACAACCACCCATGCCTCTACCTCGGGTGAGACTTCATCTACTTCACAAGTGTTGCCGAAACGGCCAGTAGTTAGGGTTTTTTTGGTGCGTTGTTGAAGCGTCGAACCTTGGGTCTACCCCTGTTCCAACAAATGGTTCCGTTGTCGGGACCTAAAACTGTGATTGTTGGGGATTGAGGAAAAGAAAGAGTTATGTGCGTGGATCTTTTGTTGTAGTGCACATTACTCTACTTGACTTGTGAAGCTCTGTGCTAATAAGAGAAGTCTGATCTAAAGAAAAGAGGTAAGATATGGAAGCTGGGTGCTCTGAAAAAGGTAAGAGTGGTGAAAAGTTTTAGATCTAAAAGCTTTGTGTTTTGCTAAAAGTAAGTTAAGTGAAAAATTTTGTTTCAAAAGTATGGATCTAGGTATGTTTGATAAATTTTGTCCTACTCTGAAAACTAGGGCATAGCTAGAAGGAAGAAGATTTCATATAAGTAGATCTAATAGAAATAATGAGAGATATGTTATTACTATGCATAGAAAGAATGTTTGGACTAACAAATGGATGCAGGATCCTAGAAAGAATTTTTCACAGGTTAGTTATTGTGACCCAAGTGCGCAGTACAGGAAACGTTGGGGATCATTTAAGAGAAAGAGAGGATTAACCATTTGTTATTGTTGTAGAAGACCAGGCCATATTGCTGAGGATTTCCCTAATAGAAGACCTAGTTGTCTTTGTTGTAAATCTATGGACCATGAAGTTCTGGATTGCCCTAGAATGATTGTTAAAATTGAAATAATGAATATGGAACAAGATAAACATGAGAAAGGCTCAGAAATTAAGACTATGGAAAAACCCCAAAAAGAATCGGAGACTGTATTGTCAGAAATAAAAGAAACCTTGAATGATCATAGAGACTTCAATCTATCAAAGACATTAAAAGACAAAGAATGCATAGAAGCAAGAATAGGAGACTTTGACATAGACTGTGTTATGGATGAGGAAACACATGTGAATTTCATGACAGAAAGTACTTGGGAAATTTTGGGAAGGCCTGCTATGGTTCCTTCATTGGGAGGAATAGGATTATTTAGAGGAAAGCTATTAACCTTATGTGGAAGACTTACCCAGATATATATGATTTCTCATGGAACTTCGACAGAGGAAGAGTTTGAGGTTATTAAATTTGTTGAGAACAGCGCCCCATTTGCTTTATTGCTAGGAAAACCCTGGATTGAGAAAGATCAAATCTGGAGAAAAGAAGAAGAATCCCTAGAACAGAAAAAGAAAGCATTAAAAGATTCCATGACTAGGATAATAGTGCACTTTATAGAAGAACATGAGAACATGTTGAAGACCAGAGAATTCTGTGTCGAAGTTGAAAGAACGCAAGAGAATAGAGCACTTACCCCAGACAGCAAAGAAGCATTACCCTTGAACGTTATGAAAGATCATCAACAATGCAAATTTATTATGCCAAGAGAGTATAAGAATCAGAATGGGAAGAGGAATGGGGAAGAAGGCTCAAAAGCTCAGCAAGAAGAAAGAAAAGTTAGAAAAATTGCAAGAAGCTTCAGAAATAACTTCGCAGAAGAAAAGTCTCCAAAATTTGAACTTCGTCAGAATATCAGAACAGCGCAGATTGGCACTTCTCCATGGCGAAGAAATATAACCATTGGAGGCATTATGACCGTTACCTCGATGCTATAGAACGGATAAGAAAGTAGTTATGGACTTGGAGCTCTCCATTGGACCGTTGGACCGCGCCATAACGCATGGAAGTGCATTGATGAAAGATTTCTGACCCGTTGGAAGAAACTGTTACGGTATTATCTATTTATTGCATCGAGCATTGCACCGAGAACACTTTTTTCAATTGTGATTATTCGAGCCCAGAGAGAACTAGTTGATTTCGCACAGTGATCATTTGAGACCTTGCCATCCATTCCATTGCATTGAGTATTTATTTATCAGCCTGAGATATTCGATCTCGAGCGTGCATGTCGGGTGAGCTCAGTGTTGTGGAAAAGTTAGTAGAGGAATTTTTAATCGATCTAATGGAAAAGAGAGTGATGTTTGCATGAGTTAAAGCCTCATCGATGAGAGGAGTGCAAGCCTCCTCATCGAATTCTCACAGATTTCGACCATCCTGAGCTGCAGAGGAGAAAAGGACTAAGCATAGAGATGAATTAGCAAATGCGAAGTTAATCCCATCCATCCTACTCGACTACATCACAACTCTGGCCGGTGTGGTGAATCGTGATAGTGTCCCGAGGGACTTCGACTACATAGTCATCACGACATACCTCCCGAATGGGATACGCGTAGTCAAACCGCAATTGGAGAGAATTCCAACTCTAAATATCAATGACTATAATCTAGGAGACCGCAAGACCTATGGCATGCTTGCGCCTCACAAGTACTTGATGAATATGAAGGGAAAGAAATTGAAAATCATTCCCCAGCCATGGACCATGAACATCGTGCAGTCGACTATCCTTAACGTCATGAAAATCCCACATTTTGGAAGGCACTAGGAGGTTAACGCATGCATTAAAATCATTTTGTCGTGCTTCCACGGCGGTTACTTATGGATAGACAAATGCATCATCGTCGATCCAACGTTGATCCATAGGATCATCGGCCTAAGTATGCAAGGACCTGACCCACGGGACTTTTACCCATGGAAGGCTTCATATCATGCCCTAGCACAGAGGATTAAAGATACTTATGGTGATGTAGATAAGGGAATGTGAGGCTACAAGGTAGCCTCCATTAAGAATGGCACAGTGCACCTTTCTTTCCAGTTGATCGTTGGTAATATAGTAAGGAAGAACAAACTCACCCAGGTCACAGGGTTTGTCGTCGATCTCGCGGGAAAGTGTGTGGAGGGATTATAGATGAACTGGGATAGTTACTTAGTCAACCGGCTAGAAGTGGATTTCCGCGAAGCTCAAGGTCAGGGCTATGAGTTCCACTTTAGTTGGCTCCTGATCCTCGTCGCATTTACATCTTGGGAGATGTCGGAAGGTGCGACCTTCCCTGACATTGAGTCATTTGAGCCGCTTGTTGTGAAGTTTACCAGGCTCCGGTATTTGAATGATATGGTAAAACAGTGGCATTCAAACGTAGTATTCCATACCAACTACCTGTAGCTAAAACAGGCTATTGATTCATTCCCCCTTATGACACCGAACACTCTAGACAAATTCAGACCCCTGATGAAGTTTCGCACAGATAGGAATTTTATATATATCACTGCATGCATAGACGAGAGTAAAGAAGAGTTGCAATCATACTATAAGATCACCAAGGAAGACATGGAAGATATCACTAAGGAATGGCCTGCAGAGTTCCTTATACCAATCGACCAGGTGGAACTTTCCAACCCATAACTCATTGGAAACTCGATGGTTACCCACGAAGAGTATGATGCACCTAGCAGTAGCAGGAAGAAAAAGAAAGAAGAGGTACAGTAGTTGGACAACGTCTCAGAAGAAACTGCTTCATACTCACCTGGAAAAGGAGGTGGTTACGAAGTGGACAAAGAAGAGAAATAAGGGGAAGAAGATAAGTAGAATCATGCAGGAGAATCACCTTCAAAGATGACAACGCACGCATGGAGGCAAACAGAGGACATCTCAGCAATGACAGAGTTCAAAATCAGGCATTTAACTCAAAATTTAATTGGGTTGTTGAGATATTTTGTAAACAACAATTTTAAATTGTAACTTGTTTGTAAAGTCTGGAAGGACTGTAAGAAACTGCAGATATGGAGTGTCGACTCTATCTGGTAGTAATTAGCATTTATTGTAATAGGATAGAGTAGGCATTATTTTTAAAGTTTGAAATGATAGATTTTAGAACAGGACGAGAGATCTCATGGAGCTGGTCCTTAGATAGTTGATTTTTACACTTTAATAGATAAGTATGGAGGACTATTGTAAGAGAGACAAGAATAAAGAGTAGAGAAAAGTAGAGTAGCAGAAACACTATGTATTTTTTGTTTGTTTTCATGAATGAATAGAACAGATAGAAGTTTGTCCCAAATCTATGTACTGTGTTCATTTTCTCATGAGATTGAATGAGTGTTATTCTGTGTGAATTATTTGTTACAGTTCATTTCATGTATGAGCATTCGATAGATTAAGTGTATGAGTTCGTGACAAAACTGGATGAGTTTCAATTGTTCCTCTTCTGATACTTGTATGCAAGGTGTGCATCTCAAACGCAAGGAGTGTGTCAACTAAGTCTCGGATTGGATCAGAGAGGGGTTCAAAGGGAACCAAGGAAACTCAGACCAGGTGCAAGGTGTGCACGGCGTCAAGAAGCTAACGATCTTTGAAGAACCAGAGTCGGAGAAATCTAGGTGGGAAAAAAGAATTTTCTTTTCAAGAAAATCATTCGAACTGAGTTATTCAAAATCCCTAGAACGCAAGGTGTGCATGGGAGACCAAAAAAAATTCAAGGGACGATTCTCAGAAGGGATAGAACTTTCATAAAGTGTTGATGAGATCCATAAATTGGACTTGTAGGAAAGGCGAAGATCAAAATCTTCTAAGTGTTGAAATATTCCAAGACTGGGAAGAAGGCGCAAAATCTCAGGAGGGAGAGCACAGCAGTCATCGGATAAACTGCAAGGAAAATATCTGGACCGTCGAATCCACATCCAGACACTCATAAGAGATCATGGGAGAGATAGCTCAGAACTTTCAGATCGGAGCACCGTGGACCGATAATCGTTGGATCTGGAGGAAGTGCGCAAAGGTTAAAGCCCTTCACAGTGCACAGGAAGGTGGGTTTTCCAAAATCTAAAACCCTAACGTGATCATAGACATCCATCAGAGGGGACATGTGGTGAGTATCCAGTGTTTCGCTGACTCGCGCATCAAAGGAGTCAAAGTTTGAGTTTCAAGAACTTGTGACTCATGAAATTGGGATTTGATCGTGACCGTTGGATAGAGAGGAGATATGGACCGTCGATTGTCCAGAAAGGGTTTCGATATTTTGGCGATCAGAGGATATGAAGAGAGGAGAGACCTCTCAACCTCGCGAAATGTGAACTCATGAAAATATCCTGACCGTTGATCATTCCGAAAATATCACAGTCGTTGGTTGTCCTGACATCATCAAGACCGTCCATTTTGGAGGGATGCATGGCGAGAGATCAGCATTTTGCTAACTCGCTATTGAAGAAATTCAAAGGAGTAGGGTCGAGGATTGGCGAATTCCAAAATCACAACATGATCTGAACCGTTAGATCACAGAAAAACCTGGACCATTGATCTAGGTGAAGGGAATATCGGGAGATTTATCCCCAGGTCATAGCCAGAGGCCATGTGGAGAAACTAAAGGGAGGATCTAACACAAGTTAAAAACCGTCGTGATTTCGGCAATCAGGAGATTGAGGGACAAGGACTCGACTCCTTCCCATCACTGATATGCGAAATGCGATGAGCTCCTTTTGGGCTCAGTCGGTGATCACAGGCGGTGGTCACGTGGAGAAAGGATACGAGGGGAGCTAGCCCAGTGCTTATCCTTCATCGAGAATCGAATATCGGGAGTTGGAGATTCAAGGGTGGCTCACACGTCGAGACCCTGATCCATGAAGTTCTGAAATACTGTTCGAGTAGGCGCGCGGTCACATCCCATGGTCGCGTGGGGTGGAGCTCGTGCTTGGTGCTTGTTCGCACAGTGTGAGTTTCATAAAGGGACCTGTGAATATTTTTTCTTGGGGTTCCAGCAGGGACCAAAAATATTTTTCAACTCGAGGGGATTGAATGATCCAGAGACCAGGAGGTCACAGAACCCTGAAGGGGAGGGGGTCTGCATCAGGTGGTAGTAGAGAGAGATTAAGTTTGTTTGCAAACAGCAGACAAAAATTATGGAGGAAAGTTGGTATCATTTTTGATATCAAAGAAATTTCATTTCAGTTTGTAGGTGACATAATAAAATCATGCCACCAAGAAGGCGCAGATCAAATGTAGAGATGGAAGAAGAAATGAGGAAACTTCGAATGAGGTTGGATGCCATGGAGACAGCATAGAGAAGAGCACCAGACATTGGAGATATCATTGAAACTGAGAGCGAAGAAGAAACAGAGGATGAAGCAAATTTAGAAGAGGATGTTGCACAAAATCGCTTGATAAAAGTTGTTTCAAATATAGGAGCCGAAGAAAGAATAGAGGTACCAATGTATGAAAGCAATTTGGAAGTTGAAGAATTTTTAGATTGGGTATGTGCTATGGACAAATACTTCGATTACGAAGATATCAAGGAAGAAAATATGGTGAAGCATGCAGTGACAAGACTGAAAGGTCATGCAGCATTATGGTGGGATGAACTGCAAGTTGAACGCAGAAGTAACATTAAGCAGAAAATTAAAAGCTGGTATAGGATGGTAGCTAAGTTGAAAGCCAAATTTATATTGAAGGATTACCATATCAATATTTACAGAAGATTGCAAAACCTGAAATAGAGAGGTTTATCAGTGAAGGAGTACACTGAAGAATTCTACCGATTGAACATCAGGGCTAGACAGAAGGAGAATGAAGATGAAAAGACAGCCAGATACATCAATGGGTTGAGATACGAAATCCAAGAGAAGATCAGCATGATGTCTGTGAGTACAGTCAAGGATGCCTATCAAGCAGCCTTCAAAGCTGAAGAAAAATTGGCCATGAGGCAAAACCAACAAAGAAGAGGAGGAAATTCAAGCAAAGGCAAGGGAACCAACAGAAAGAATTTCTAGAAGTTGAATCCTGAAGCTGACAAACAGCATAGTCACCATGAGAAAGGTGGAATTTCTAAGGAAGGACAACATGGAGGAAGAATTTATTTTTCCATAGGTAGAGGAAGAGGAAGAGCCAGAGGAGGCATAGTTAAATGCTATACCTGTGGAAAGGAAGGACACAAATCTTGGGAATTTCCTGATAGAAAGAGAGAAGAAGGTGGAGAAACACACATTGCCAAATCACAAAAGCATGTGGAAGAAGAAGAAGCAGAAGGAGGAAGAAACCCCATGATGAGAAAAATTCTTCCTAAACCAGAAAAGGAACCAGAGGAACCAGTTCAGCGAACAAGCCTGTTTAGAACTGCTTGAAAGTCGAAATACAGAGTTTTCAAGGTGATCATAGACAGTGGGAGCACTGAAAATATAGTATCCACAGAGATGGTGGAGAAGTTGGAGCTAAAGACAACTGCACATCCAAAGACATACAAGGTCTCATGGTTTCAGAAGGGACATCAAGTCATGGTAATTCAACAATGCCAAGTTGAATTTAAAATAGGAGGTTACAAAGATGAAATACTGTGTGATGTAATTACTATGGATGTCCATCATATTTTATTGGGGAGGCCATGGAAATATGACTAAAATTTTATTCACGATTGAAGAAAGAATACCTATACCCTAGAAAATAATGGTAGAACACATATGTTGTTACACATAGAAGACAAAGAGAAAAAGAGAGAAGATAGTTCAATCATACTTCTCATGAGTGGGAAGGAGCTCTTAAAACAAGTCAAGAAGGAGAAAGAAATGCAGTTTGTTGTAGTGAGGAATCCTAGATTTATCCTTACAAATACTTTTGTAGAATATTTTCCTATAGAAAACAAGGAACTGTTAGAAAAAAAATTTGATATAGTCGTGGATGAGTTACCACACTCATTGCCACCCATTAGGAGCATAAGCCATCATATTTACCTTATTTCGGGAGCTAGTTTACCAAACAAAGCAGCTTATAGGTTGACACCTAGAGAGAATGAGGAAGTCAAGAATGAAGTCCAAGAGTTATTGGATAAAGGGTTAGTTGGAGAAAGCCTAAGCCCATGTGCAGTACTAATTGTATTAAGTCCAAAGAAGGATGGAGGATGGAGAATGTGTACAGATTCCAAAGCCATCAACAAGATAACCATTAGGTACAGATTTCCTTTACCGAGGATGGATGATTTGATGGACTGTCTGAGTGGTGCAAGTTATTTTTCCAAGATAGACTTGAAGAGTGGATATCATCTAGATAAGAATGAGAAAGGGAGATGAATGGAAAACAACATTCAAGACAAATGAAGCATTATTTGAATGGTTGGTCATGTCATTTGGGTTGACAAATGCATCGAGAACATTTATGAGACTGATGAATCAAGTGTCGAAAGACTTCATATGCAAATTTTTCATAGTATATCTGGATGACATACTAATCTTCAGCAGAACAAAGGAAGAACACTTAAGACATTTGACATCAATGATGGAAAGGTTGCAGCAAGAGAAATTGTTGATAAATCTGAAGAAGAGTTCCTTTATGAAGAAGTATCTCATATATTTGGGTTGTGTATTCTCTTCAAATGAATTGAATATGGACCCATAAAAGGTGAGAGCAATCAGAGAATGGCCATCACTGAGCAGCGTATTTGAGGTAAGAAGTTTTCATGGGTTAGCAAGTTTTTATAGGAAATTTATCATAAATTTCAGTGGCATATGTGCACCCATGTTGGACACTATGAAGAAGAAACACAAGTCCTTTAGTTCGATAGAGGAAGCTGAGAAAGGTTTCAAAGTGTTGAAGGAGAAAATCATAGAGCAACCAATTCTGGTCTTACCAGATTTTGGAAAAACATTTCAGGTGAGATGTGATGCGAGTGGATTAGCTATTGGAGTAGTCTTGAGTCAAGATAATAAACCAATTACTTATTTCAGTGAGAAACTGAATGACGCTAAGAAAAATTATTCCACGTATGACAAAGGATTTTATGCAGTGATTCAAGCTTTGAAAAAATGGAGGCATTATCTAATTCCTAAGTAATTTGTCTTGTACAGTGATAATCAAGCTTTGCAATTTATTACTAGGCAAGAAAAGTTGAATTAGAAACATGCAAAATGGGTAGATTTTATGCAAAAATTTACTTTTGTTATTAAACACATTGTTGGAACTGCTAACAAAGTTGCAGATGCTTTGAGCAGGAGGAATTTGATTGTACAGGAATTCTGAGTGGAGACTTTGGGGTTTGAGTACCTCAAGGAGATGTATAAAGAAGATGCATATTTCAAAGAAGCTTACGAGGCATGCAAGAATCCTTTATTGGGAGGTAGAAGCCCATGGACTGAATGTTTGATTCAGAATGGATTAATGTTAAGAGGAAGCCAATTATGCATTATGAAATGCTCAATGAGAGACAACCTATTGAAAGAAAAACACAGTGGAGGTTTAGTTGGACACTTTGGTCATGATAAGACGTTTTCACAGCTGAGCAATTCGTATTTTTGGTTGAGCATGAGGGTAGAAGTGAAATTATTTGTGAACAAATGCAGAATTTGTTAGTATACAAAAGAAAGACATCAAAACACTGGTCCGTATCATCCATTACCAATTTCAGAGAGGTCGTGGGATGCAATCAGTATGGATTTTGTTTTTGGATTGCCTAGAACTCAAAAAGGGAGTGATTCCATATTTGTCGTGGTAGACAGATTCTTGAAAATGGCACATTTCATACCATTCCAGAAGACAAGCGATGCCACACACATCGCCAATTTATTTTTCAGAGAAGTAGTAAGACTACATGGATTGTCGAGGAGCATAGTTTCAAACACAGACACCAAATTTGTAGGACACTTTTGGAGGACTCTATGGAAAAGGCTAGGGACGAACTTGTCCTTTAGTTCATCATATCACCCTCAGATAGATGTACAGATTGAAGTAGTAAACAGGAGTCTTGGAAACTTATTGAGAAGTTTAGTCACTGAGCAAGGTCGTCAATGGGATCAAATTCTGGCACAAGCAGAATTTGCATTCAACAATTCAATAAATGGGAGTACAGGAAGAATTCCATTTGAAATTGTGTATGGTATACAGCCAAGAGGGATTACATATTTGAGATATTTGAGTCAAGATGAGTTCATAAGTGCTAGAGCAGATCATTTTGCAACAGAAATGTAGAAACTCCATGATAGAGTTAGAGAGAAGCTACAGGAGCTCATGGATATGAGTCCATGAAAAATTTTAACCAAAGGAGTATGATGCAGGAGCATCACCTTCAAAGACGACAACGCACACATGGAGGCAAACAAAGGACATCTCAGCAATGATAGAGTTCCAAATCAAGCATTTAACTCAAAATTTAATTGGGTTGTTGAGATATTTTGTAAACAATAATTTTAAATTGTAACTTGTTTGTAAAGTCTGGAAGGACTGTAAGAAACTGCAGATATGGAGTGTCGACTCTATCTGGTAGTAATTAGCAGTTATTGTAATAGGATAGAGTAGGTGTTAGTTTTAAAGTTTGAAATGATAGATTTCAGAATAGGATGAGAGAGCTCATGGAGTCGGTCCTTATATAGTTGATTTTTACACTGTAATAGATAAGTATGGAGGAGTATTGTAAGAGAGACAAGAAGAAAGAGTATAGCAGAGTAGAATAGCATAAACACTATGTAATTTTCATTTTTTTTCATGAATGAATAAAAAAAATAGAAGTTTGTCCCAAATCTGTGGATTGTGTTCATTTTCTCATGATATTGAATGAGTGTTATTCTATGTGAATGAGTTGTTACAGTTCATTTCATGTATGATCATTCGAGAGATTAAGTGTATGAGTTCATGACGAAACTGGCTGAGTTTCAATCGTTCCTCTTCTGATACTTATATGCAAGGTGTGCATCTTGAATGCAAGGAGTGCGTCGACTGAGTCTCGGATTGGCTCAGAGAGGGGTTCAGAGGGAACCAAGGAAACTCAGACCAGGTGCAAGGTGTGCTCGACATCAAGAAGCTAACGAGATTTGAAGAACTAGAGTCAGAGAACGCCAGGTGGGCGAGAAGCATTTTCTTTTCAAGAAAATCCTTCAAACTGAATTATTTGAAATCCATAGAATGCAAGGTGTGCATGGGAGACCTAAAAAATTTCAAGGGACGAAGCTCAAAAGGGATAACACTTTCATAAAGTGTTCACGAAATCTAGAAATTGGACTCGTGGGAAAGGCGAAGATAAAAATATTATAAGTGTTGAAATCTTCCAAGCCCGGGAAGAAGGAGCAAAAGCTCAGGATGGAGAGCACAGTAGTCGCTAGATAAACTGCAAGGAAAAGATATGGATCGTCGAATCCATGTCTAGACAATCAGAAGAGAGCACGGGAGATATTAGATCAGAACTATCAGATCAGAGCACCATGGACTGATAATCGTTGGATCTGGAGGAAGTGTGCAAAGGTTAAATCCCTTCATAATGCACAGGAAGGTGGGTTTTGTGAAATCCAAAACCCCAACGTGATCATAGTTTCCCATCAGAGGGGACATGTGGTGAGTAGCCAATGTTTTTTTGACTCGCACATCAAAGGAGTCAAAGTTCGAGTTGCAAGAATTCGTGACTCATGAAATTGCGATTCGATCATGACCTTCGGATAGAGAGGAGATCTGGACTGTCAATTGTCCAGAAACGGTTTCAGGATTTTAGCGATCGAAGGATCTGAAGAGAGGAGAGACCTCGCAAAACACTTACTCATGAAAATATCATGACCGTTGATCATTCCAAAAATATCACAGTCATTGGTTGTCCCGACGTCATCAAGACCGTCCATTTTGGAGGGACGTGTGGCGAGAGATCAGCATTTAGTTGACTCGCTACTGAAAAAATTCAAAGGAGTAGGGTCAAGGATTGGCGAAGTCCAGACTCGTGATATGATCTAAACCGTCAAATCACAGGAAAACCAGGACCGTTGATCTAGGTGAAGGGAATATCGAGAGATTTAGCCCCAAGTCATAGCCAGAGGCCATGTGGTGGAACTAAAGGGAGGAGCTAACACGAGTTAAATCTCGTCACGATTTCGGCAATCAGGAGTTTGAAGGACAAGGAATCGACTCCTTCCCATCACTGATACGCGAAATGCGACGAGCACCTTTTGGGCTCAGTCAGTGATCATAGGTGGTGGTCGCGTGGAGAAAGGATACAAAGGGAGCTAGCCCGGTGTTTAGCCTTCGTCGAGAATCGGCTATCGGGAGTTGGAGAGTCAAGGGTGGCTCACACGTCGAGACCCTGATCCTCGAAGTTCTAAAATATTGTTTGAGTAGGTGCACGGTCATAACCAGTGGTCGCATGGGGTGGAGCTTGTGCTTGGTGCTTGTTCGCATAGGGCGAGTTTCATAAAGGGACCTGTGAATATTTTTTCTTGGGGTTCCAGCAGAGACCAAAGAGTTGTTTCGACTTGAGGGGATTGAATGATCCAGAGAACGGGAGGTCGCAGAACCCTGAAGGGGAGGGGGTCTACATCGCATAAGCAAGGTGAAGTAACACCACCACAGAATCCCCCTGGTGATGCAGATCCACTGAAGAAAAGAAAGGTTTCCCCCAAGAAACCTACATTGTGGAAGAAATCCAAATCTAGTAATCCCAAACTGCAGACTGTGCTCACGGTGGATGACTTCGACTTCATTATCACAGCTGTGTTAGATGCCTCAGAGGATGTTTTGCAAAGAACCGAAGAAAAAAAAGAGGCCATGTATGATATAATTGAGACAGTGCTAAGGGGTTTCCAGCAAGCCCTTCAATCCAGTCGCGTAGCATCCACTGCGCCCCCGCCATCAGATGAAACAGAGTTGGGAGATGAGACTACCCAACTCCACAAAATAGCTGACGCCACTTAAGCTCGCCTTCGTCGTGTGCAGGGAGAGAAATACCAGGCCACAGTGGATCTGAAGTAAGCACAAGAGGAAGTGATAGAGAAACACAGGGTTGCGCAGCAGGAGAAGGATACCCTCCAAATGAAGTTCGAAGAAGATAGAGCACAAATTCAGCAGGAGAAAGAGCAGTTGCTCACAGAGCAGATTGGAATCAAAGAAGAAGTCAACAGAGCACTTCGCTCTCTGACGAGATTAGAACAACTGGTTGAAGACCCAGTATATCATCAAGTGGCGAGGCTTGATGAAGCCATTCAGTAGATTCAATAGAGAATAAAAAATCTAGAGCTACAAACAGTGCCAAGCACTCTGCAGGATGTGCAGGATCAAAGAGAAGCAACTTCTTGGAGCGCAGTTGAGAGAATCAAGGCCTTCACCATGGAATGTAAACATCTAAGTGATCACAGCGCATAGACTTATGAGTGACTCACTGAGGATCCCGAACTAAATACACTGGAGTCACAACTCCAGGAGGCCAAGCAGCAAGCAGCAATAGTTTAGGCACAGTTGAAGCTCTTTTTCAGTATTTGAGAGAATGAAACAATCCTAGGAATAGCACATTGTCCAACAACAAGTCCATACCATACAGAGAAAAGTCATGGAATTGAATCAGAAGCTCCAGCCAGCCCAGGATGCAGCTTGCCAACTGTTTGAAGAGATTGAAGGACGAGGAGCAAAAATAGAATAGTTAGTCACTACAGTTGAGCTATGATTGGAAGGACCTGTGAACGAGGTAGTTCTTCAGTAGTTCATCGAGCAAGAGGCCTTGGCACAACAATAGGTTGAAGCAGATCGAGCCAAGCTTGAGGATTTTGAGGCAGAATTAACCAAAGCAGAGGGATGAGTCACAGGTGAGTGTTGGGGGCCTGTTGGCCCTTGACCAATTTTTGGAGATCGTTGGTCATGTTTGACCTATTTTGGGACTTCGACAGGCTGGTTGAAGGTGAAGCACAAGTCGAAGTGGAGATCGTGAGATCTTGGCCCCTTTTTAGGGCACCCTTGGGTTTTGGGCTTATGTAACAGGTATGGGATGTCAACCCATGGGTTTACCCATGTTTAGGCCCTTTTGTAATGTATAAATAGATATCTAGGCAAAGTGGGAAGGGGGGATTAGGTGATTGAGCTAAGTGCAGATAGTATGAATTCTCTGTGCATATTGTGTTGAACACTTATAGAAGCTAAGTGCAAGTGATTGTAAGAAGCTTATGTGAAAACTCGTAAGAAGGGATTTGTGCCTTGACCTAACTCGGTGAAGGAGGATCTGGCGAGGTGCGTGAAGATCTCCTGTCCTCTGTGGAGTAGGATTTTGATGCTATGTGCCTGTAAGAAGCTTGACAAGAAGATAATAAAGAAGAAAAGAATTGGTGGATGTAGCCTCGAGCTGGGGGTGAACCACGTATATCCTGTTTTATGGTTGTTCTATGAATTATGATAGTTTTGTTCATGTGATTTATTCTTAGTGCAATAATGTATGCTTAGACGGATAAGATATGATAGCTTAGTGCCTAGTAATGTCAATAAGATTCTAGATCTGATTTGTCTCTTATGCTAAGTGCATAGATGTGTAGATCTGGTTGAATATTGTGTTACTATGTAATTAGGGTTTTATATGCGAAGTAAATACTGGTTAAATACTGATGAATGGTAACTGATAAGTGATTTGTTAGAGTATTGTAATCACAGATCTGTTTCCCAGCTAAGTTGCAGACACATGAATCCTGCAACCACCCCTACCTCTACCTTCGGTGAGACTTCATCTTCTTCATAGGTGTTGCTGAAAGAGTCGGTAGTTAGGGTTTTATTGGTGTGTTGTTGAAGTGTTGAACCCTGGGTCTGCCCCTGTGCCAACAATAGTGTAAGTTGAAATAGTTGAAGTCCCGGAGTAAATGGTGGTCATCCATCACGATGCTTGATTGAGTCCTATCCATCAGATTAAACAATGAAAGAATGTGTGTAAGGATCAAATCTGATCATTGATTTGTTTCCGTGAAATAAACCGTCCAATCTGATTTGAAGGTTTGAAAATTTGAAAACCCGAAGTTCTGAAGGGACAAGTTTCGTCAGTCGTCCATCTCATTAGAAGATTGAATCGTGACCATTGATCCAATAAGCGCTCAAGCACTCGTTTTCCCTAGCGTTTGGTGACCATCGTTGGCCATATGATATAATATATCTAAATGACAATTTAATATGTAGTTGTAATTGTTAAGCCCATGGCTCTGTAACGTTTGGTCATATGTAATGGTTTGAAGGCAGTGCCTCCACAGAATTTGGTTTCTGTGAAAATAACAGAGATTCAGGATCGATTTTTAAAGGATGAAATTGATCCATATGTGATCAATTTACGAAAAACCTCATAGTAAAAATAATAATCGGTGATTATGGTTAAGTTAAATAAAGAGGTGTGATGGTTCAAAACCAAGGGACACGGTGTATCACTCTCACACCATTTCAAAGAATATATAAACGAGAAAGAGTGGTGAGAAGAGTGTGTCTCTGCGAAGATAAGAAGATCAAAACAGAAGTAGAGTTCAATATGAAGAACTATTTTTTCTAACGTGTGTGTCAATGTCTTATTGAAAATCAAGAACAAAGGGAGATAGAGCAGTTATGCAATCCAGTGTATGACACAGAAGCTTATCCAGATTCAGAAAATAAGGGTGGTTGGGTAGTGCAAGGGCAGGTTGGTGCCTGCAGAGGGAGTTGGTGCTTCCTTGTTAGTTGTAGCTGACTAAATAGGGGTTTGTTGCCTCCTACCAGTTGGTGCTGGTGAACAAAGGGTGTGGGTGCATCCTGATCAGTTGGTGTTGATCAAAAAGGAAGAATATATTCCTTCTATGTAACATGTAAAACAAAATTTTGCAGTTAATAGAAAAGAGTTTATGGTTTTCCCATTTGGGTTCCACGATAAAATATTTTGTTAAAATTTTGTTTGCATTAATAAAAGAAAAATGATATAATAATTGTGTCACTGATTCACATCCCCCCCTCTCAGTGACAGGATCTGATCCTTCAATTGGTATCAGAGTAGGTCTCTTCACAAAAGTTTTAAATCACTTGAAGAGGAATATGCATTAGAATGGATCAGCGGTTGAAGATGTTATCAAAAATCCCCCTATTTAATGGTGAAGACTATGTCTTATGGAGTGTTAGAATGAAAATATATCTGATGTCCATTGGACTAGAAGTATGGACATAGTGGAAAAGGGATATGATGTTCCAAAACCCACTCCCACAGAAGAAGAAGACAAGAAAAAAAATTGGGACCATGCAAAGGATTTAAACACACTACAAGTTGGAATGAGTAAGAAAATCCTTGCTAAGGTACTAAACTGTAATAATGAAAAACAACTCTGGGATAAATTGGAAACCATATATGTAGGAGATTCCAAGGTAAAGAAGGCCAAACTCCAGACTCTCATAGTACAATATGAAGGTCTGAAAATGAAGGATGAAGAGAATATCTCAGAGTACTTTGAAAGAATTGATAATATTTTTAATGCAATCAGAGGATTGGGAGTAGAAGTGTTAGACAATGAGCTAGTTGAAAAAGTACTAAGAACACTACCTATTATATAAAATCCTAAAGTGTCCTCTCTTGAAGATCGAGAAAATCTAGATAAACTCACCATGGACGAATTGTATGGAATGCTCATTGCCTATGAGTTAAGATTAGGTCATGAGAACCTCCCACAAGGAGAGGCAGACTTCAAGGTGCTAAAGAAAACAAAAGGTCAGAAAAAAAAAACCTCAATCTTCTAAATGTGTTGAACCTGCATAGAATAGATATAGCTAAACAATGATACACACATTTGCAGAGAGAATAGAATAAAGAAGAAGAAACTGAGAGAAAGAATGGAAGAATTTTCATTAACCATATTCCACACACAAAGAGTGAATAATTTACAATAGATATAGGATCCATGAGTAACTAATGAGCCATAGTGGTGGTATAGAGTGATCTAGACACACACCAACAGTTACGGGAGTAAACTTCCACCTAGTCTAGTCTCTAAGGCAGTTACAGGAGTGAATTGCCACCTAGCTGAGTTAACTAGTCAATTAACCTTTAGTTAACTGAATGAACAAGGAGTAGTAAGGAGTTAACTCATGGAATCAAGTGTAATGCGCTAGTATGATGATGATCCCAAGGAAATTGTGCATTATCATGGTCATGATCCCAATGTTGCATGTTGACAAAACCAATGCAGCATCTAAACTCAACTCAACTAGTCAAATTGAAGTGTCAACTGAAAGAGAATATTCTACAGGTGGAATATTCTCCCCTAAAATATAGGAGATTGGGTAATGACTAATTATGACTAATAAACAAGGAAATACCTTAGGAAAAACAAATACTAGGTGTGTGTGAAGTAACTCCAACATCCCCCCTGAACATCACTATGGTGAAAATAAAGATTGGGTCCCAGCAACGAGGCCATGTTAGGTACCCAAGTACAAAAGATGCACTGAAAATAAAGTGAGGAAAGAGGAAAAACCTCATGGGAAAAACCCCCTCTCAAATTACAACACATAAAAAAATAAAGTGAGGAACAAAAAGTAGTTGCTAAGCAACCATCTCCTTCACTCCAAGAAGACCTCGCAACTGTGCAAGTTTGTGCTCGTTGAATATTTTGTTGAAGATGTAGATGTTTGCACGGATCTGATGAAGTAGATGCATCATTGATATGTCCACACATATCCACTTTCTCTTCTTGTAATGAACAATATCCAAATAAATTTTGGATAAAACTTTGAAAACCATGCGGTCGTTTCCAGAAAAACGCTGAAATTTTGTTGATTTTGAAACGATCATAACTTCACTTTCCAGACTCCATTTTGGACGATTGTTTTTTTGAAATTGGATATTTTCCCTAGAGGAATTCAAATATAAAATTTGTTTCTGCAAATTGTGATTAGAAAATATCATAATTGAGTCTTATTTGCGCAACTCCCTTTTTGTCTCCTGATATGCATGCATTGTGCATGGAAAAGTATCTGCATGTGACTCCTGAGATGCATGCCATATATATTCCACATGAATTTCAGAAAACAAATCTGAAATGGAGTAGACATCATCTTCAATTAATGGAATACAAATGTTTGTAGATACTTGTGTAGAAGGCTCTTCAAACTAAGATGATTTATCTTCCAGTGGCTTTTCTACATTCTCTATCTTGTCAACATTTTGCATGCATTCTTCCTTATTCCCAAGTAAAACCTCTAATCTGCTCCATAAATCATTTGGAGTGAATTCTTGTGAGTCGTCATATACTTGATGGACAATTTCGAGAGAAATAAAATAGAGGATACATCCTATGGCCATATCTTGTCTATTGAGAAAATCATTTTTCTCATCGGCAGAATCATGCTCTACTTCCATTGCCATAGTTATTTGGTACAAGCCTCTGCATATGAGCATAAGCAAAAATTTTGGCTTCCATTCCAAATAGTTATGAGGCGTGAGAAGTATTTATGGCGAATAATCCATCTTTTTGTTGTCTTCAATCTTTTATACCTGCAAAAAATAATTTGGTGTAGATTTTGCTTAGTAGTCCATCGGCTCTGATACCATGTAAATGTGTTGAACCTGCACAGAATAGATCTATCTAAACAATGATACAGACATTTGTAGAGAGAATAGGCGAAAGAAGGAGGAGGAGAGAAAGAATGGAAGAATTCTCATTAACCATATTCCACACACAAAGAGTGAATAATTTACAATAGATATAGGATACATGAGTAAGTAATGATCCATAGTGGTGGTATAGAGTGATCTGGACACACACTAGCAGTTACGGGAGTAAACTTCCACCTAGTCTAGTCTCTCAGGCAGTTACGGGAGTGAACTGCCACCTAGCTGAGTTAACTAGTCAACTAGTCTTCAGTTAACTGACTGAACAGAGAGTAGTAAGGAGTTAACTCAGGGAATCAAGTGTAATGTGTTAGTCTGGTGATGATCCCAAGGCAAGTTTGCATTATCATGGTGATTATCCCAATGTTGCATGGTGAAAAAACCAATGCAACATCTAAACTCATCTCAACTGGTCAAACTGAAGTGTCAACTGAAAGAGAATATTCTCCAGGTGGAATATTCTCCCCTAAAATATAGGAGATTGGATAATGACTAATTATGACTAATAAACAAGGAAATACCTTAGGAAAAATAAATCCTAGGTGTGTGAAGTAACTACAACAAATCCTACCATCATGAAGAATTTGATGTGGAAGACGCCAATTTTATAAAGAAACTTCAGAAAGGAGAAGGGAAGTACAAAGGGAAGATCCCTTTCAAATGCTTTAACTGTGTCAAAGTTGGTTACTTTGCAGCCAAGTGTCCCTATCCCAAGGAGGACTCTGAGGATGAAGAAAACAAAACTAAACAATACAAGAAGAAGGAAAAACCCAACTACAAGAAAAAAAATTACAAAAGAAAAAAAAAATTCTACTCAAAAGAAGAAAACAACAGTTCATCGTAGTCCAGTGACAGTGATGAATCTGATGATGATGAAGTCCTTTTTCTAGGTATTGAAGAGTCTAATAATATAGAATAAATTAAACATGAGAAAGAGTCATAAGATGAAGCAGAAGTTAATATGGAAGAAGAACTTCTCAGTGCCTTGGATGAGTTAAGAAAATACAAAACCAGATATAGACATCTAAAAAAAAATTTAGTTGAACAAAAAGAAAAACATGAACAGAAAGAAAAGGAGATGGAGAAACTCATGAGAAACCTGAAAAAACAAATCCTAGCAAATAGGATCGAAGAAAGTCTGGAAAAGTCTCTTAAAGAAAAACAAACAACCTGTGAAAGAATGGAGGCATAAATAGTTCACCTGAGAAAAGAACTCGATGCAAAGCTCATTCAAACAAAATATGAAAATAGTTCTAAAATATTAGATAAGATTATTACCACACAAAGGGACTCATGTAATAAAAATGGAATAGGCTATTCATAAGAAGAAAGCCAAGTTAATTCAAAATCTTATGCAGATACTCTCCTCAGTACATTCAAGACGAAAAATGAAGAGAAGACAAGAAATGATCAGAACTCCAGAGGACCACTTCCACCCATCAAGAAGGAAGATAAGACAATACCAAAGAAGTTCTATCAAAACAGGTATCCTCGCATTTTCTTTGGTTATTGATTTGCATGCTCTAATTTCATACACAAAGCTATGAATTGTAGAGCATATAGAAGGAAAAAATTGAGGGTTAAGAACTATAACCGTAGAGATAACCAAGCAGTAAATCAAGTCAAAAGAAGAAACTATAACTACTTTTCACCTCTACAAGAAGTGGACCTAGAATGCTTCAGATTCCATAACTATGGACTTAAGTTCAGTAATTGGAAATTAATGGAAGCCTCAGAACAACCAAGATTCATTAGAGAGCAAAAGAAGCTTTGGAAAGAAAAAACACCAAA
>SNQJ01S0087091.1:41412-54570 GCA_010110895.2 Picea sitchensis | reverse complement strand
TTCTCTAATGGCCTCTATCTTCTCAGGATCCACTGCTATCCCTTCCTATGAAATGATATGTCCCAAATAATGAATTTTCTTTTGATAAAATGAGCACTTGCTCAATTTGGCATAAAATTGATGCTCCCTTAATACCTGTAATACCATCCTCAAGTGTTTTTCATGCTCTTCCTCTGAATTAGAATATATAATAATGTCATCTAAAAATACAATGATAAACTTATCTAAGTATACTATGAAAATACCATTCATTAAATACATGAAGACACTTGGTGCATTTGATAACCCAAATGGCACCATTGTGAATTCATAATGACTATACCTTGTTATGAAATAAGTCTTGTTGATGTCTTATTCTTTAATTCTTACCCGATGATAACTTGAACTGAGATCAATCTTGGAGAATATTTTTGCATCTTTCAACTGATCAAAGAGCTCATCGATCCTTGGAAAATGATACTTATTCTTCACAATTAACTTGTTCAACTTCCTGAAGTCAATGCAAAGTCTCAATGTTCCATCCTTTTTCTTCACAAATAATACTGGGGCATCCCAAGGTTACACACTTGGGTGTATATACCCCTTCTTCAGAAGCTCTTTAAGTTGCATTTGCAATTCCTTCAATTCTGGTGTACTCATCCTGTAAGGGGTCTTGGATACTGGGGCTGCTCCAAGAATCATATTGATGGAGAAATCATTGTCTCTTTTAGGGGGTAATCCTGGTATTTCTTTATTTCAAACTCTTTTGGAATTGCATAATCTTCAATATTTTAAACCTTATCTTTAGGTGTCTCTTCCATATGTGTTGCAAATATTTGACACCCTTTTCTGTAACTTTTCTTCAACTACAATGCTGAAATTTCTTTGATGATTACTGCCCTAGGAATTCCATGTACTGTCCTTAGGTTCCCTTCCTCATCCAAGCAAGTAAATGGCTTATTATAACAACCTAACATAGCATGGTGTTGGTCCAACCAATCCATACTAATTAGGAATTCATAGGAACCTAAAGGTATGATTTTCAAATCTTCCTTGGTTATCAGTCCATTCATGTCCATTGGACATGCCTTAACCATCTCATTAATTTTTCTTTTATCTTTGGTAGCCAACTACACCAACCAATATTTTCCAAGATTGCTTCTTGGAAAATGCAATATTTCCACCATCTTAGGATCTATATAACTATGACTAGCTCCTAAATCAATTAAAATAACAATGGTTTGGTTGTTGATATTACCTTCCACTTCAATCATATGTGACTGAAACTCAACTTGCTTGTTGACCAGGGCTGCATAGATTCTAGGTACATTTCTGCCCATGTCCTCCACTGTATCAACTTGTTGTACATTGTGAACAATCCTCACTTTCTCACCTCTGTGAGTACAATATCTATACATATTATCTCTCCCACAACCCCAACATTTAATAGGTGGCTTCCTTGGTCTTTTCCCCACTACCTCAGTCATTCTGGGTTCTCTAGAAGCTGGCTGTCCCTGAGGATTATTTCTAAAGAATGGTGGCTTAGTCCCCTTCTTCCTCTGTTTCATCTTTTTTTTCTTCTTGTCTTCCCAATATTTTTGGAAATTTGGACTTACTTTATGTTGATCATAAAGGAATTTAGCTTGCCTTATGGTCTCCTCCAATGTTTTGGGATCATCATATTGTATCTTGTCACTGATAAATGATGGAATCCCACTCAAATACCTCTGAATCTTTACTGGCTCATCCTTGATGAAATAAAAATACTTTAGCATCTCTAAAAACCTTCTTTCATATTCATCTATGGTCCTACTCACAAGCTTGAGTTCAAAGAACTCCTTCATTTTCTTTTCATAGTATCTCTTAGTCAAGTATTTCTTTTGAAAATACCTCTTGAATTTCCTCCAAGTAACATTTTTCTCATCAATGTGTTGCATCTTAAAAAATTTGTCCCACCACATGGATGCCTTTCCCTTGAGATGATAGATGGAAATTCTTCCTTCTATGTGTGAAGAGTAATTATGCAATTGAAAATACTTCCTCATGCCTAGCAGCAATGTCTCTGCATCCTCATCCTTCTTGTGCTCACCATCAAATGTAGGAGGCTTGATTTTTTTCATTTCTCCTTGTAGCTCATTCACCCTAGACCTCCTCTTATGTTTCCTGACAGGGGATGGATTTGAACTACTGTGTACTCCCCTAGTGGAATGCCTTGGGGAGTGATGGTGATGTTTTCCAATACTTCTTATTCTTCTCCTCTCATCATGAGACCCGTGACTTATTGATTTGCTTGAGGCATTCTCTTTATCCATATTATTTTCTATTCTGTCCAAGCTCTGCATTAACTTTTTGTTGAATCCCTCCTGCTACTCCTTGGATTTCATAAGCCTCTCATTATCAACTTTATAACTTTGGACATCCTTTTGAAAAATTTTAATGGTCTCTACCAAGTTCATGCTTTCTTCCTTTCCTTTTCCATGTCCATTTGAATTTGTACCTTCATTACCCACATTGACATACATCCCTCTGATCTCATCTTCATGGATTTAAGCCCCATTTGTATCTTCCATGATTCTGAACTATGTGTTGATCCTGTTCTGATCTAATTGTTGTTAACTCTGCAAAATGTGCATCCAACAAAACTTGTTAGGCTAAATAATTTAACAAATTCATGAAATTTTGTACAATTCTGGTTCAATAATACATCATTTCTTCTGATTTTCTGAAAAATTGACTACCAAAATCAATTTTCTGGGTGAAAATTTATATTCTACTGTCTAAGACCTTTCCAACACCTGAATTCATGCTCAATTCTGAGTCTTGAGCAGAAAGTTTTGGTTATTTGAAAATTGTCCATTAATTCTTCTGTTCACACTTCAACTTGGTGCAAATATACGTTGTAGTTATGTGTTTTTTCACCTACTTCATCGGATTTTTGGTAGGATCTCAATTGGTATTCTTCATATATATATATATATATTGGATAGTCTTTCCAATTTTGGGTTTTGGGCTGCTAGTTACAGCCTGCTAAAGTTCTAGGCCAATTAGTGTTTTTGGTCTGGAATGCTACAGGTACCTTCTGTTCTATCTTAAACATTCTTAACATGCCAATTTTTTTAATTAAACTCCAAGAATATGTTCTATGGTTCAATATATTTCCATCGACTACTCCTGTTCCAATCTGATTCTGGAGGAGAAAGTTATGGCACTCCGAAGTTAGCTGGGTCTTGAAATTTACCCTCCACTGCTTGTCCTGTAACTTCCTCATAAAAGCTTCGTTTGACGAATGATTTACACCATTTGAAATCTCTCTCCGGGATCTTTCATTTGAGTTTAAAATACATAGTGTACCTTGGTACATTATGTTCTTGTGGTTTTTGAGTAGCTAAAAACGTTGTTTAGGGCCTGAAAAATGCACTGCAAAAAGATGACCTTCAAACAATATAAAATGTCGTAGAAAATAACTGGTTTTCTGTTGTTGTAGACAATCCAAATGAATTCGTGCACACAAATTTGAAAATGTACACCCATATTTAGCATGTGCAACAACACCATAAGGTAGCGCATGCTCCGTGCACCTATAACCAATGTGGATCACTTCTTTGTCATGCCAATATCTAGTGCGCACTAATTTTTGTCGCACGCTAATGTCTACCGCGCACAATTTTGGTTCATGCACTAATACATATTGCACACAATTTTTATTTTTTCTGTCGCATACTAATATTCTCTGCACATTGCACTTTACATGCCACACTATGCCAAATTTTAGTGCACTCCCATTGCGCACCAGTACTCTGCGTGAACCATTAATTAAATCGTCGTGCGACAAGAATATTCAACATGCATGCACTACATACCAACATTGTGCGTGCACCAAAAAAATTCCTTTGCAATCTGCCAATACTCAGTACGCACACCATGTTCGCCAATATTATGCGTGCGCACACCACACGTGCCAATATTACGCATGCTCCATCCAATCCGCACCGCACAATGCTAAATTTAGTGCGCACATCCACACACTATTATTTTTCCACGCTTCACTAGCTTTACTCTGCATAGCACCAAATTTAAGTGAGAACACCGGTGCACCATTATTTTTCATGCATTACCAACTCTGCTCCACACAACGCCAAATTTAAGTGCGCACACCTGCGCACCGTTATTTTTCGTGCATTACCAACTCTGCACCGCACAACGCCAAATTTAAGTGCGCACACCCGCACACCATTATTTTTTGTGCATTAACAACTTTGCACCACACAATGCCAAATTTAAGTGCGCACACCTGTACACCATTATTTTTCGTGCATTACCAACTTTGCACCGTACAACACCAAATTTAAATGCGCACCAACATTTTTCCGCGCATCCCAACTTGTACTCCACAACACCAAATTTTAGCACGCACAACCACACGCCCTTATTTTCACCATGGACATTCCGAAACTATGAAATTTTTTCATTTTCACTCCGATAACACCAATTCAACCTATGCAAGAACAAATTGCTGCTGGTTAACATTCCCGTAATTTTTTTTTTCCCAAACTCATTTCACGAATTGAGAATTTTAATCAACTAATCTCTCTCCATCTGTCATGGCTTCTTTGTAACTTCAAATTCAACCAATTCTAGGTCTGAATTTGCTAGCACAGATATTAAATTAAGAATATCTCACCACTTGGCCAAATTTCTCAAATTTCTCATGAATTTAACAATAGAAATTAGGGTTTTTTCCCAATTCCACACAATTGCTTCTGATTTTTACCATGGACGCACTGTAACCTAAAATTTGGCCACCTCAGAATCAATTATTTGTGAAATTTTGCTTCAATTCAACTTGCTCGTCCCATCCAGGCCCATTGTCGAAAACTGGAGCTCTGATACCATATTGTAGCATCCACAACATCCAGCTGGGCTATGCCACATAATTGTTTTAGATGTATACAAAATTAAAACATATAGAAACTCTGCAAATGCACAGATTCATACAAAATAATAATAAAAATACACATGCAACACACACATGAAAAACCCATAAAAATAAATGCATAAATAATAATGTAGCATGTAATTTAACACACACTTGACAATTATCTTGGTAAAAAAATATCACCAACTGCATGCAGACCTTCCACATTCCTCCCAGACTTAGACCACATTGCTCAAAACTCTCGGCAGTGGGTCACCCTCAAGATGGGACTAAACTCCACCCGGGTAAAGGAATTCCTAACCAGGGTGATGTACTCAGATAGCACGAAAACATATGTCACAGGTTCCAACTCAAACTAACAACCTACAGTCCCTCATTCCCCACATGCCTGTCCCACCCCAGGAAGTGTGCTTCTTCTCTCCTCAATAGTCCCTCGGCTTCCCCACTTCCTTTCTAGGGATTCAACAATAGGTTGGGCAAGAAGTCTTAGAGCCTTGTTGCTGTAGTTTGGAACCTTCGGGAAATCAATTCCCAACAAGTATCTCACCTAGAGAGAATTGGTCACGGGCCTGACAACCCGCCTCTTCAATATCCCACGTGCATGACAACCTACTTATTCAGTCCAACTCCTAAGCTAACCAGGTACAGGTACATGTACATGTATAGTGGCAGGAAGGTATAAAGGACAATTGAATGAGTGAGTGCATGAAGATGGAATGATGGGAAAATGAACTAAGTCCAAACTATATGTATGAATGTTCCCAACTTGAAACTTGCCATGTTGAAAAATACTTTGGACCACTTGTCCCCATCCTTAGAACATAGGATAAAATGATTATCCATACTTTATACTTTAAGGAATATTAATATAATATTCCTTTTTGGCTTAAGTTCCCTAGCTTAGCCCCTTATCCTTAAATTTTATCCCCCTTTCCCTAATTAGTGGAGTTTAGTCCCCCATACTCTTTTACATGGTTGGTCTGCCGCAATGATGTGTTTTTCATTAATATTTGCCTGTGATTACATTTACATTTACATTACATATATACTGTCCTTTTTGCATCCCGACTCACTAGCCTCAAAACACAACATATACACAAATACTCTCTGGCCTCAAAATCTCATGCACTTAAGTTTGTCACACACGATATCTTGGAATGTGCACACTTCATCATTTTAGTGTGCAATACATGTGCACACTATACCATGGAAGGTGCACGCAAAATGATATCAAACAACTCACCAACTTAAGTAAATTTGTATTTACATTTACAGTTGGGGTTCAGCCTAGGGGTATTACAATGCATACACTTATATTTTTCACTTAAATATAAACATTTTCCATGAACATATAATAGGTTTTCTTAAAAAAGTTTCCAAATCAATGATTATGCATCCCAATTTTTTTGGGAATATTCAGTACATGTGGATGAATAGTTAATAGCAAGTACTCTTGGGAAAACCATGAATTTTCAATTGAAGTCATGTAAGTTTATGTAGAAAAATAAAATGTTTTTAATACTTTAATTGTATTGTTTTTTTTTACTTCTTTCAACATCAAGGTGGTATACCATGTTGTATATTAGTGTGTATAATTTTTTCCATGTATGTCAAAATATACTTTTCATTGTCATTTCTTCTTCGTGTAAGTTGTTGTTAATTATTGTCAAAGATTCACATGTGACACTAATGGAATGGTGTTGTTGCCAAATTTTAAAGTATTCTTTGATCAACAAATATTTTGATAAGTTATAACTTATGTTTTTTGAAAGAAGAAACATTGCTTTGATCTCTAAGTCTAATCACCCTACTTGTTTTCAATATACCTTATATTTTTAAAGTGACTAAAGTGAAGGATCAGATCTTTTCACTGAGAGGGGGGGGTGAATCAATGACACAATTGTTATATCATTTTTATTTTATTAATGCAAATAGAATTTTAACACAATATTTTATCATGGAACCCAAATGGGAAAACCACAAACACTTTTCTATTAATTGCAATTTTTTTTTTTACATGTTACATAGAAGGAAGATATTCTTCCTTTTCGATCAACACCAACTGATCAGGATGCACCCACACCCTTTTTTCACCAGCACCAACTGGTAGGAGGAAACGACCCCCTATTTAGTCAGCTACAACTGACAAGGAAGAACCAACTCCCTCTGCAGGCACCAACCTGCCCTTGCACTACCCAACCACCCTTATTTTCTGAATCTGAATAAACTTCTATGTCATACACTGGATTGCATAACTGATCTATCTCCCTCTATTCTTGATTTTCAATAAGACATTGACAATCACGTTAGAACAAACAGTTCTTCATCTTGAAATCTGCTTCTGTTTTGATATTCTTATCTAAACCACAAAGACACACTCTTCTCACCACTCTTTCTCATTTATATATTCTTTGAAATGGCGTGAGAGTGATACACTGTGTCCCTTGGTTTTGAACCATCACACCTCTTTTTTTAACTTAACCATAATCACAAATTATTATTTTTACTGTGAGGTTTTTCATAAATTGATCACATATGGATCAATTTCATCCTTTAAAACTCGATCATGAATCTCTCTTATTTTCACAGAAACCAAATTCTATGGAGGCACCGCCTTCAAGCCATTACATGTGACCGAGCATTACAGAACCATGAGCTTAACAATTACAACTACATATTATATTATGATTTAGATCTCTTATATCATATGACCAACGACGATGACCAAACGCTAGGCCAAACGAGTGCTTGAGCGCTTATTAAATCAATGATCATGATTCAATATTCTGATGAGATGGACACCTAACATAACTTAGCCCTTCAGAACTTTGGGTTTTCAAATTTTCAAACCTTCGAATCAGATCAAACAGTTTATTTCACGGAAACAAATCAATGGTCATATTTGATCCTTACACACATTCTTTCATTGTTTAATTCGAAGGCTATGACTTAATCAAGCATTGTGATGGATGGCCACCATTTACTCTGGGACTTCGGCTATTTAAACTTATGCTATCCTTCCACTGTAGTAGATCGACGAATGAGAATTATCTCGAAGTGTTTCTTTAGATCAGACAAACCATGTCAACTTCGGGATTTTTTCCTTCGGGACTTAAAAGATTTTTTCAATTGCTAGTGGTGAAACTCCCAAAGTAATTCTTCCGAAGTGACGTAATTTATTGACGTCACATGTTGACATGACACAAGCCAATTTCCTCTTGATACATGTCATCATATGATTATTCCATGTGTACTTGCTGACGTGGTCTGCCATGTGTCCTTGCTGAAGTGGTCTACCACACCTCCTTGCTAATGTGGTCTTCGACACGTTCTTGCTGCCGTGATCTGCCATATGTATTTGTTGACCTAGTCTGCTGATGTAGATCTCTCACACATCCCTGCTGATGTGGTATGATGACATGGTCTGCCACATGTCCTCTTGAATCAGATGGTTGAGGCTTACTTCAGATGATCTGGCGGTCGAGAATTTATTTTGGGTCTCAGGGTCTTCGGGCTTCAGGAATTTCAAATCTCAAACTTAAAATTTTGAAGTGAGATTTTTCCGAAGCTTAACCTCCTCACATATTTAGAATGATCTAATGGCTGATGGGTATTTAGATAATCGAGAACTCAACCTTTCTTCTTATCCTGTCCTTCCACTTAATTTTAATTCAATGGTTGACGGGATTTCAGATAATCGAGATCTCAAATCTTTCAACTTATCCTATCCTTCCACTTAATTTTAATATGATGACTGACGTGATTTCAGATAATCAAGATCTCATATATTTCAGCTTATCCTATCCTTCCACTAAAAAGTGATCCAACGACTGACGGGTATTCGTATAATTGAATTCTCAACTTTTGCCCCGCTTATCCTATCCTTCCACTTTAAAGTGATCCAACAGTTATGAAGACTTCTTGAAGCAGGTCCACGATTAAGGATGGTTGCAGAACCACAACTTGCGAGTGATTTAACTCGTCACAAAACTCTGCAATTTGAAGTTGTACGCTATTGGTGAGTCAACCACAATCGTCGATCTTCGAGGCTATAAGATCTGATGGTCCTAACTAATTGTGGGATTGGAAATAGCACGATATTTAATTCTCCTTTTGATATCCTCAATCTATCCTTGCCGTTGATCTGATGATTGCGCATCCGATGGTCACGAGTAAATCTGACTTAATCTGATCATTTGCTGGATAAACCACAGTCGTCAATATTTGAGTTTATGATATCTGATGATCTAGACATATTGAGGGATTGTAACTAACGCGTAGTTTAATTCTTCTTTCGCTCTCCACAATTTATCCCTTCCATTGATATGGCGATTGCACATCAACGATATTGATTTGATCTGAGTTTAATTGCGCCATACCTACTGAGTTTCAATGTGCCATCTCTTCTGAGATTTGATCTTCATTCATTAATTCTCCTAAGATTTAATCTCTGCATATCTTCCAACTGTTTGACATCAGTCATTATATATTGTTGACTAGTCCTCCAACGATTCTTCTTAAATTTATTGCACCATCTCTTCTGATATTTCATCTTCATTCTCTAACCCTCCTAAGATTTTATCTCAACTTATCATCACATCAATGATATCGACTATTGACATCAATAACAATGCATCAATGACACTATGTCCAACAATCTCCCCCTTTGTCATTGATGGAAACACACCAAATTCATGCACAATCTCCCCGTGTGATGCTGCTTCTCTCCTTTGAAGTTACTCTCCCCCTTTGACATCAATGGAAAAAGGGTTTATTCTCGTATGATCTGTCTGTCTAAATACTTCTGATCAGAGTCTTGACAATTGGTAACTCCTCCTGCAATCACACTTTTCCTGTCATAACTGAATGACTCCTTCTGAGGTTGATTGTTGTCTCCCCCTGAATAGGTGACAACTGATGCATTATTTTCTTGAGAGATTTAGGTTGGAAGAAGGATTACTCCCATTTTTTTCCTGAGATATTCAAATACATCTCTGCTTAAGGGTTTTGTGAAAATATATGCCACCCGTTCTTGTGTTGGAACATAGTCCAATTTAATGTTCTTATTTTCAACCTAATCTCTTAGATAATGGTATTTTATTGGAATGTGTTTTGATTTTGAATGCTGAACAAGGTTCTTGGAGAGACTTATCACTCTTGTATTATCACAGTGGATATTAGTAGGTTCTTCAAATACTATTTTGATGTCTTATAAGGTTTGTTTCATCCATTCAACTTGTGTGCAACATTCTGCTGCTGCAATATACTCAACTTCAGTGCTAGACAATGAAATTGAGGATTGTTTCTTGCTTATCCAAGCTATCAATGATTCTCCCAAAAAGAATGCTCCTCCACTTATAATTTTTCTATCATCTATACTACCTGCCCAATCTACATCTGAATAGGCTTTTAAAGTGAATGAATCCTTCCTAGGGTACCACAAACCAAGATCTATGGTTCCTTTCAAATACCTAAAGATTCTTTTTACATCTTGAACATGGATCTCCTTTGGTGCTGCTTGGAATCTAGCCACCAACCAAACAACTTGCTTGACATCAGGTCTGTAAGCTGTTACATAGAGAAAACTCCCAATCATTGATCTGTAGTGTTTTGGAGCTACAACTTTGGACTCATCATCCTTGCTTAGTTTGCATCCAACTGTCATAGGTGTACTAACAGGTTTTCAATATTCTAGCTGGAATCTCTTAAGAATATATTTAACATACTTAGACTGATGGATAAAGAATCCTCTTTTGGACTATATTATTTGTAATCCAAGAAAGAAATTCAATTCTCCAAGCAAAGCCATTTGAAATTCTTGTTGCATCATCCTAGCAAAGTCCTTACTCATTTTTCCATCATCACTGCCAAACATAATATCATCAACATATAATTCCACAATAATCATGTTATTACCAACAATTTTACAATAAAGATTGTTGTCTGCTGATCCTCTTTTGAGGCCTTGTTTTTGTAAATAAAAATCTAGCCTTGCATAACATGCTCTGGGTGCTTGTTTTAGCCCATTGGGTGCTTTCTTTAATTTACATACATAGTATCCTTTGTTAGTTAATTTGAATCCTTATGGTTGCTCAATATAGACTTCCTCTTCTAGGTTTCCATTGAGAAATGATGACTTGACATCCATTTGGTACACTTTAAATTTTATGTAGTCAGAGAAAGCTAAGAACATCCTAATTGCCTCTAATCTAGCCACATGTGAAAATGTTTCTTCATAGTCTACTCCTTCAACCTGAGAATACCCTTTACATAGTAATATGGCTTTGTTCCTGATTACTTGTCCATCTTAATTCATTTTATTTTTATATACCCATTTAGTTCCAATGACATTTTTATTTTTTGGTCTTGGAACTAGTTCCCAAGTTTGGTTTTTTTCAATTTGGTCCAATTCTTCATTCATAGCTTTAACCCAATTCTTGTCTTTACATGCATATTTTATTGAGATGGGATCAATATGTGACAACAATTCTATTTCTGTTTGATACAATAGTTTCCTTCTTGTGTGCACTCCATCATTCATATCTCCAATAATCAGTTCTTCAAGATGATTCTTTTGAGTCATTATTGAGGGTGTCTTTATGTCTCTTCTTGTGAATTCCTCTCTTATTTCTTCTTGAATATCTTCTTCGTCTTCACTCATATGCATATCATCATCTTCCCTTTCTTTATTCTCTTCTACCTCATGTACTTGTGTGCCAATTGTCTCATCATCATCTTCATCTTCACTTTCATGTATAGTCTCTTGATTTTTGATTCTTAATGTTTTTAGGTCATCCACCTTGACATATTCACTCTCAACAATCTTATGTGATCTAAGATTGTAGCATATGTATGATTTCTTGTTAGAAGAATATCCAAGAAAAATACCTTCATCAGATCTAGCATCAAATTTTCCAAGATTCTGATCAATTCTTTTGATGTAGCACTTACTTCCAAAGACCTTGAAGTATTTTACCGATGGAGCTCTTCCAAACCATAGTTCATAAGGAGTCTTATCACTATTAACCCCTAGTTGATCTCTGTTCAATATGTATACTGTTATGCTTACAACTTCCCTCCAATATCCATCAGACAATTTTGCTTCATTGAGCATAGTCCTTGCAACCTCCTGAACTGTTCTATTCTTTCTCTCAACAATCCCATTTTGCTGAGGTCTTCTAGCAGTAGAGAATTGACTTTTTATTCCATGGGTTTCACAGAAGAGATCAAACTCTTTTGAGGTGAATTCACCACCATTGTCTGATCTAAGACATTAGATTTTTGTCTCCTTTTCATTTTCAACAAGGGTTTTAAAGGCTTTGAATTTGTTAAGTGCTTCTGATTTTTCTTTGAGAAAACATATCCAACCCATTCTAGTAAAATTATAAATGAACAACATAAATTAATACTCTCCTTGCAAAATCTTGGTCCTTGTAGGTCCACATAGGTAGTGTGAACAAGCTCTAAAGGTTCCGAGGTTGTGTATTATTTTGCTTTGAACCTTATTCTAGTTTGCTTCCCTAGTTGACAGTGTCTACACATAGTATTTGAGGGCTTTATGATATTTGGCAAGTTTCTTACTGCACCAAGATTGTTGACTTTCACTATATTATCAAAGTTAATATGCCCCAACATTCTATGCCATAGACAAATTTCATCTACTAGATTCATATGACATTCCTCATTTAGTTTTGCATCTAGTATATACACATTTTCAGGAGTTCTAGGAGTAGTACCAACCAATTTTCCTGTGTCTTCTATCCTAATATCACATTTCTAGGAATCAAAGATGCAAAAGTTCCCTTTATCACAGGTTTGGCTGACACTTAATAGGCTAGGTTTCAATTTTTCAACAAGCAACACATTCTTGGCTTTGTCTTTTCCCAAACTCATAGTGCCTTTCCCAAGTATGTTACTTGAAGCATTGTCACCAAATGTAACTTTACCTTTTTGTTTCTTTAAGGTCAAAAACTTTTCTTTGTTTCCTGTCATATGTTTTGAGCACCCACTGTCAACATACCAGAGATCTTCTTTATCTTGGGTTTTTAAGGCAATAAGACATTCATTATTTGGTGTTTTTTCTTTCCAAAGCTTCTTTTGCTCTCTAATGAATCTTGGTTGTTCTGAGGCTTCCATTAATTTCCAATTACTGAACTTAAGTCCATAGTTATGGAATCTGAAGCATTCTAGGTCCACTTCTTGTAGAGGTGAAAAGTAGTTATAGTTTCTTCTTTTGACTTGAT
>SNQJ01S0087091.1:0-30000 GCA_010110895.2 Picea sitchensis | reverse complement strand
TTTGGTGTTTTTTCTTTCCAAAGCTTCTTTTGCTCTCTAATGAATCTTGGTTGTTCTGAGGCTTCCATTAATTTCCAATTACTGAACTTAAGTCCATAGTTATGGAATCTGAAGCATTCTAGGTCCACTTCTTGTAGAGGTGAAAAGTAGTTATAGTTTCTTCTTTTGACTTGATTTACTGCTTGGTTATCTCTACGGTTATAGTTCTTAACCCTCAATTTTTTCCTTCTATATGCTCTACAATTCATAGCTTTGTGTATGAAATTAGAGCATGCAAATCAATAACCAAAGAAAATGCGAGGATACCTGTTTTGATAGAACTTCTTTGGTATTGTCTTATCTTCCTTCTTGATGGGTGGAAGTGGTCCTCTGGAGTTCTGATCATTTCTTGTCTTCTCTTCATTTTTCGTCTTGAATGTACTGAGGAGAGTATCTGCATAAGATTTTGAATTAACTTGGCTTTCTTCTTATGAATAGCCTATTCCATTTTTATTACATGAGTCCCTTTGTGTGGTAATAATCTTATCTAATATTTTAGAACTATTTTCATATTTTGTTTGAATGAGCTTTGCATCGAGTTCTTTTCTCAGGTGAACTATTTATGCCTCCATTCTTTCACAGGTTGTTTGTTTTTCTTTAAGAGACTTTTCCAGACTTTCTTCGATCCTATTTGCTAGGATTTGTTTTTTCAGGTTTCTCATGAGTTTCTCCATCTCCTTTTCTTTCTGTTCATGTTTTTCTTTTTGTTCAACTAAATTTTTTTTTAGATGTCTATATCTGGTTTTGTATTTTCTTAACTCATCCAAGGCACTGAGAAGTTCTTCTTCCATATTAACTTCTGCTTCATCTTATGACTCTTTCTCATGTTTAATTTATTCTATATTATTAGACTCTTCAATACCTAGAAAAAGGACTTCATCATCATCAGATTCATCACTGTCACTGGACTACGATGAACTGTTGTTTTCTTCTTTTGAGTAGAATTTTTTTTTTCTTTTGTAATTTTTTTTCTTGTAGTTGGGTTTTTCCTTCTTCTTGTATTGTTTAGTTTTGTTTTCTTCATCCTCAGAGTCCTCCTTGGGATAGGGACACTTGGCTGCAAAGTAACCAACTTTGACACAGTTAAAGCATTTGAAAGGGATCTTCCCTTTGTACTTCCCTTCTCCTTTCTGAAGTTTCTTTATAAAATTGGCGTCTTCCACATCAAATTCTTCATGATGGTAGGATTTGTTGTAGTTACTTCACACACCTAGGATTTATTTTTCCTAAGGTATTTCCTTGTTTATTAGTCATAATTAGTCATTATCCAATCTCCTATATTTTAGGGGAGAATATTCCACCTGGAGAATATTCTCTTTCAGTTGACACTTCAGTTTGACCAGTTGAGATGAGTTTAGATGTTGCATTGGTTTTTTCACCATGCAACATTGGGATAATCACCATGATAATGCACACTTGCCTTGGGATCATCACTAGACTAACACATTACACTTGATTCCCTGAGTTAACTCCTTACTACTCTCTGTTCAACTAGTTAACTGAAGACTAGTTGACTAGTTAACTCAGCTAGGTGGCAGTTCACTCCCGTAACTGCCTGAGAGACTAGACTAGGTGGAAGTTTACTCCCGTAACTGCTGGTGTGTGTCTAGATCAGTCTATACCACCACTATGGATCATTAGTTACTCATGTATCCTATATCTATTGTAAATTATTCACTCTTTGTGTGTGGAATATGGTTAATGAGAATTCTTCCATTCTTTCTCTCCTCCTTCTTCTTTCGTCTATTCTCTCTACAAATGTGTGTATCATTGTTTAGATAGATCTATTCTGTGCAGTTTCAACACATTTACATGGTATCAGAGCCAACAGACTGCTAAGCAAAAGCTACACCAAATTATTTTTTGCAGGTATAAAAGATTGGAGACAACAAAAAGATGGATTATTCGCCATAAATACTTCTCACACCTCATAACTATTTGGAATGGAATCCAAAAATTCTGCTTATGTTCAGATGCAATGGATTTTACCAAATAACTATGGCAATGGAAGTAGAGCATGATTCTGTCGATGAGAAAAATGATTTTCTCAATAGACAAGATATGGCCATAGGATGTATCCTCTATTTTATTTCTCTCGAAATTGTCCATCAAGTATATGATGACTCACAAGAATTCAATCCAAATGATTTATGGAGCAGATTAGAGGTTTTATTTGGGAATAAGGAAGAATGCATGCAAAATATTGACAAGATAGAGAATGTAGAAAAGCCACTGGAAGATAAATCATCTCAGTTTGAAGAGCCTTCTACACAAGTATCTACAAACATTTGTATTCCATTAATTGAAGATGATGTCTACTCCATTTCAGATTTGTTTTCTGAAATTCATGTGGAATATATATGGCATGCATCTTAGGAGTCACATGCAGATACTTTTCCATGCACAATGCATGCATCTCAGGAGACAAAAAGGGAGTTGCGCAAATAAGACTCAATTATGATATTTTCTGATCACAATTTGCAGAAACAAATTTTATATTTGAATTCCTCTAGGGAAAATATCCAATTTCAAAAAAACAATCGTCCGAAATGGAGTATGGAAAGTGAAGTTATGATCGTTTCAAAATCAACAAAATTTCAACGTTTTTCTGGAAACGACCGCACGGTTTTCAAAGTTTTATCCAAAATTTATTTGGATATCGTTCATTACAAGAAGAGAAAGTGGATATGTGTGGACATATCAATGATGCATCTACTTCATCAGATCCATGCAGACATCTACATCTTCAACAAAATCTTCAACGAGCACAAACTTGCACAGTTGCGAGGTCTTCTTGGAGTGAAGGAGACGGTTGCTTAGCAACTGCTTTTTGTTCCTCCTCACTTTATTTTTTTATGCGTTGTAATTTGAGAGGGGGTTTTTCCCATGAGGTTTTTCCTCTTTCCTCACTTTATTTTCAGTGCATCTTTTGTACTTGGGTACCTAACATGGCCTCGTTGTCGGGACCCAATCTTTATTTTCACCATAGTGATGTTCAGGGGGGATGTTGGAGTTACTTCACACACACCTAGGATTTTTTTTTCCTAAGGTATTTCCTTGTTTATTAGTCATAATTAGTCATTACCCAATCTCCTATATTTTAGGGGAGAATATTCCACCTAGAGAATATTCTCTTTCAGTTGACACTTCAATTTGACTAGTTGAGTTGAGTTTAGATGCTGCATTGGTTTTGTCAACATGCAACATTGGGATCATCACCATGATAATGCACACTTTCCTTGGGATCATCATCATACTAGCGCATTACACTTGATTCCATGAGTTAACTCCTTACTACTCTCTGTTTAGTCAGTTAACTGAAGGTTAATTGACTAGTTAACTCAGCTAGGTGGAAATTCACTCCCGTAACTGCCTGAGAGACTAGACTAGGTGGAAGTTTACTCCCGTAACTGCTGGTGTGTGTCTAGATCACTCTATACCACCACTATGGCTCATTAGTTACTCATGGATCCTATATCTATTGTAAATTATTCACTCTTTGTGCGTGGAATACGATTAATGAGAATTCTTCCATTCTTTCTCTCAGTTTCTTCTTCTTTGTTCTATTATCTCTGCAAATGTGTGTATCAATTTTTAGCTAGATCTATTCTATGCAGGTTCAACACATTTAGAAGATTGAGGTATTTTTTCTGACCTTTTTTTTTCTTTAGCACCTTGAAGGCTGCCTCTCCTTGTGGGAGGTTCTCATGACCTAATCTTAACTCATAGGCAATGAGCATTCCATACAATTCGTCCATGGTGAGTTTATATAGATTTTCTCGATCTTCAAGAGAGGACACTTTAGGATTGTATATAATAGGTAGTGTTCTTAGTACTTTTTCAACTAGCTCATTGTCTGACACTTCTACTCCCAATCCTCTGATTGCATTAAAAATATTATCAATTCTTTCAAAGTACTCTGAGATATTCTCTTCATCCTTCATTTTCAGACCTTCATATTGTACTATGAGAGTCTGGAGTTTGGCCTTCTTTACCTTGGAATCTCCTGCATATATGGTTTCCAATTTATCCCAGAGTTGTTTTTCATTATTACAGTTTAGTACCTTAGCAAGGATTTTCTTACTCATTCCAACTTGTAGTGTGTTTAAAGCCTTTGCATGGTCCCAATTTTTTTTCTTGTCTTCTTCTTCTGTGGGAGTGGGTTTTGGAACATCATATCCCTTTTCCACTATGTCCATACTTCTAGTCCAATGGACATTAGATAGGTTTTCATTCTAACGCTCCAGAAGACATAGTCTTCACCATTAAATAGGGGGATTTTTGATAACATCTTCAACTGCTGATCCATTCTAATGTATATTCCTCTTCAAGTGATTTAAAACTTTTGTGAAGAGACCTACTCTGATACTAATTGAAGGATCAGATCCTGTCACTGAGAGGCGGGGGGGTGTGAATCAGTGACACAATTATTATATCATTTTTCTTTTATTAATGCAAACAAAATTTTAACAAAATATTTTATCGTGGAACCCAAATGGGAAAACCAAAAACTCTTTTCTATTAACTGCAAAATTTTGTTTTACATGTTACATAGAAGGAATATATTCTTCCTTTTTTTTATCAACACCAACTGATCAGGATGCACCCACACCCTTTGTTCACCAACACCAATTGGTAGGAGGCAACAAACCCCTATTTAGTCAGCTACAACTAACAAGGAAGCACCAACTCCCTCTGCAGGCACCAACCTGTCCTTGCACTACCCAACCACCCTTATTTTCTGAATTTGGATAAACTTCTGTGTCATACACTGGATTGCACAACTGCTCTGTCTCCCTCTATTCTTGATTTTCAATAAGACATTGACACACACGTTAGAAAAAACAGTTCTTCATATTGAACTCTACTTCTATTTTGATCTTCTTATCTTTGCAAAGACACACTCTTCTCACCACTCTTTCTCGTTTATATATTCTTTGAAATTGTGTGAGAGTGATACACTGTGTCCCTTGGTTTTGAACCATCACACCTCTTTATTTAACTTAACCATAATCACTGATTATTATTTTTACTATGAGGTTTTTCGTAAATTGATCACATATGGATCAATTTCATCCGTTAAAAATCGATCCCGAATCTCTGTTATTTTCACAGAAACCAAATTCTGCGGAGGCACTGCCTTCAAACCATTACATATGACCAAACGTTGCAGAGCCACGGGCTTAACAATTACAACTACGTATTAAATTGTCATTTAGATATATTATATCATATGACCAACGACGGTCACCAAATGCTAGGGAAAACGAGTGCTTGAGCGCTTATTGGATCAATGGTCACGATTCAATCTTCTAATGAGATGGACGACTGACGAAACTTGTCCCTTCAGAACTTCAGGTTTTCAAATTTTCAAACCTTCGAATCAGATCAGACGGTTTATTTCACGGAAACAAATCAATGGTCAGATTTGATCCTTACACACATTCTTTCATTGTTTAATCTGATGGCTAGGACTCAATCAAGCATCGTGACGGATGGCCACCATTTACTCCGGAACTTCAACTATTTCAACTTACACTATTGTTGGCACATGGGCAGACCCAGGGTTCAACACTTTAACAACACACCAACAAAACCCTAACTACCGACCCTTTCGACAACACCTGTGAAGAAGATGAAGTCTAACCGAAGGTAGAGGCAGGGGTGGTTGCAGGACTCAGGTGTCTGCAACCTAGCTGGGAAATAGATCTGTGATTACAATACTCTAACAAATCACTTATCAGTTACCATTCATCAGTATTTAACCAGTATTTACTTCGCATATAAAACCCTAATTACATAGTAACGCAATATTCAACCAGATCTACACATCTATGCACATAGCATAAGAGACAGACCAGATCTAGAATCTTATTCACATTACTAGGCACTAAGCTATCATATCTTATCCGTCTAAGCATACATTATTGCACTAAGAATAAATCACATGAACAAAACTATCATAATGCATAGAACAACCATAAAACAGGATATACGTGGTTCACCCCCAGCCTGAGGCTACATCCACCAATTCTTTTCTTCTTTATTATCTTCTTTTCAAGATTCTTACAGGCACATAGCATCAAAATCCTACTCCACAGAGGACAGGATATCTGCATGCACCTCGCCAGATCCTCCTTCACCGAGTTAGGTCAAGGCACAAATCCCTTCTTACGAGTTTTCACATAAGATTATTACAATCACTTGCACTTATCTTCTATAAGTGTTCAACACATTATGCATAGAGCATTCATACTATCTGCACTTAGCTCAATCACCTAATCCCCCCTTCCCACTTCTCCTAGATATCTATTTATACATTAAAAAAGGGCCTAAACATGGGTAAACCCATGGGATGACATTCCATACCTGTTACATAAGCCCAAAACCCAAGGGTTCCCTAAAAAGAGGCCGAGATCTCACGATCTCCACTTCGACTTGTGCTTCACTTTTGACCAGCCTGTCGAAGTCCCAAAATAGGTCAAACATGACCAACGATCTCCAAAAATTGGTCAAGGGCCAACATGCCCCCAACACTCACGTGTGACTCATCCCAAGTCACTCTTCTTTGGTTAATTCTGCCTCAAAATCCTCAAGCTTGGCTTGAGCTGCTTCAACCCATTGCTGTGCCAAGGCCTCCTGCTCGACGAACTCCTGAAGAAATACCTTGTTCACAGGTCCTTCCAATCGTAGCTCAACTGTAGTGACTACCTATTCTAGATTTTCTCCTCGTACTTCAATCTCTTTGAACAGTTGGCAAGCTGCATCCTGGGCTGGCTAGAGCTTCTGAGTCACTTCCATGACTTTTCTCTGTATGGTATGGACTTGCTGTTGGATAGTGCGCTGTTCCTGGGATTATTTCATTCTCTCAACTACTGACAAGAGCTTCAACTGTGCCTGAACTATTGCTGCTTGCTGCTTGGCCTCCTGGAGTTGTGACTCCAGTGTATTTAGTTCAGGATCCTCAGTGAGTCACTCATAAGTCTATGCGCTATGATCACTTAGCTGTTTACATTCCATGGTGAAGGCCTTGATTCTCTCAACTGTGCTCCAAGAAGTTGCTTCTCTTTGATCCTGCACATCCTGCGGAGTGCTTGGAACTGTTTGTAGCTCTAGATTTATTATTCCCTATTGAAGCTGCTGAATGGCTTCATCAAGCCTCACCACTTGATGCTATACTAGGTCTTCAACCAGTTGTTCTAATCCCGTCACAGAGCGAAGTGCTCTATTGACTGCTTCTTTGATTCCAATCTTCTCTGTGAGCAACTGCTCTTTCTCCTGCTGATTTTGTGCTCTATCTTCTTTGAACTTCATTTGGAGGGTATCCTTCTCCTACTGTGAAACCCTGCATTTCTCTATCACTTCCTCTTGTTCTTGCTTCAGAGCCGCTGTGGCTTGGTATTTCTCTCCCTGCACACGAAGAAGGCGAGCTTAAGTGGTGTCGCCTATTTTGCGGAGTTGGGCAGGCTCATCTCCCAACTCTGTTTCATCTGATGGTGGGGACGCAGTGGATGCTACGCGACTGGATTGAAGGGCTTGCTGGACACCCCTTAGCACTGTCTCAATTATATCATACATAGCCTCTNCTCTTTTTTTTCTTCGGTTCTCTGCAAAACATCCTCCGAGGCATCTAACACAGCTGGGATAATGAAGTCGAAGTCATCCACCGTGAGTACAGTCTACAGTTTGGGCTTACTAGATTTGGATTTCTTCCGCGATGTAGGTTTCCTGGGGGAAACCTTTCTTTTCTTCAGTGGATCTGCATCATCAGGGGGATTCTGTGGTGGTGTTACTTCACCTTTCTTATGCAATGTAGACCCCCTCCCCTTCGGGGTTCTGCGACCTCCTGGTCTCTGGATCATTCAATCCCCTCAAGCTGAAACAACTCTTTGGTATTTGCTGAAACCCTAAGAAAAAATATTCACAGGTCCCTTTATGAAACTTGCACTGTGTGAACAAGCACCAAACACAAGCTCCACCCCACACGACCACTGGCTATGACCGTGCACCTACTCAAAAAATATTTTAAAACTTCGAGGATCAGGGTCTTGACGTGTGAGCCACCCTTGACTCTCCAACTCCCGATAGCCGATTCTCGATGAAGGCTAAACACTGGGCTAGCTCCCCTTTTATCCTTTCTCCACGTGACCACCACCTGTGATCACTGATTGAGCCCAAAAGGCACTCGTCGCATTTCGCGTATCAGTGATGGGAAGGCGTCGACTCCTTGTCCTTCAAACTCCTGATTTATGAAATCACGACGAGGTTTAACTCGTGTTAGCTCCTCCCTTTAGTTCCACCACATGGCCTCTGGCTATGATTTGGGGCTAAATCTCCCGATATTCCCTTCACCTAGATCAACGGTCCCAATTTTCCTGTGATTTGACGATTTAGATCATGTCATGAGTCTGGACTTCGCCAATCCTTGACCCTACTCCTTTGAATTTCTTCAGTAGCGAGTCAACGAAATGCTGATCTCTCACCACACGTCCCTCCAAAATGGATGGTCTTGATGACGTCGGGACAACCAACGACTGTGATATTTTCAAAATGATCAATGGTCATGATATTTTCACGAGTTCGCGTTTCGTGAGGTCTCTCCTCTCTTCAGATCCTCCGATCGCCGAAATCCTGAAACTGTTTTTGGACAATCGATGGTCTAGATCTCCTCTCTATCTGACGGTCACGATCGAATCGCAATTTCACGAGTTACGAATTCTTGCAACTCGAACTTTGATTCCTTTGATGCACGAGTCAGTGAAACATTGGCTACTCACCACATGTCCCCTCCGATGGACAACTATGATCATGTCGGGGTTTTGGATTTCACAAAACCCACCTTCATGTGCATTGTGAAGGGATTTAACCTTTGCAAACTTCCTCCAGATCCAACGATTATCAGTCCATGGTGCTATGATCTGACAGTTCTGATCTAATATCTCTCGTGCTCTCTTCTGATTGTTTAGACATGGATTCGATGGTCCATATATTTCCCTTGAAATTTATCTAGCGACTACTGTCCTCTCCATCCTGAGCTTTTGTGCCTTCTTCCCAGGCTTGGAAGATTTCAACACTTAGAAGATTTTGATCTTCGCCTTTCCTACGAGTCCAATTTCTAGATTTCGTGAACACTTTATGAAAGTGCTATCCCTTTTGAGCTTCGTTTCTTGAAATTTTTTCGGTCTCCCATGCAAACCTTGCGTTCTAGGGATTTCGAATAATTCAGTTTGAAGGATTTTCTTGAAAAGAAAATGTTTCTCTCCCACCTGGTGTTCTCTGACTCTAGTTCTTCAAATCTCGTTAGCTTCTTGATGTCGTGCACACCTTGCACCTGGTCTGAGTTTCCTTGGTTCCCTCTGAACCCCTCTCTGAGCTAATCCGAGACTCAGTCGACACACTCCTTGTGTTCAAGATGCACACTTTGCATATAAGTATCAGAAGAGGAACGATTGAAACTCAACCATTTTCATCATGAACTCATACACTTAATCTCTCAAATGATCATACATGAAATGAACTGTAACAACTCATTCACATAGAATAAAACTCATTCAATATCATGAGAAAATGAACACAATCCACAGATTTGGGACAAACTTCTGTATGTTTTATTCATTCATGAAAAAAATTGAAAATTACATAGTGTTTATGCTATTCTACTCTGCTATACTCTTTCTTCTTATGTCTCTTACAATACTCCTCCATACTTATCTATTACAGTGTAAAACTCAACTATCTAAGGACCGACTCCATGAGCTCTCTCATCCTGTTATGAAATCTATCATTTCAAACTTTAAAACTAACACCTACTCTGTCCTATTACAATAACTGCTAATTACTACCAGATAGAGTCGACACTCCATATCTACAGTTTCTTACAGTCCTTTGAGACTTTACAAACAAGTTACAATTTAAAATTGTTGTTTACAAAATATCTCAACAACCCAATTAAATTTTGAGTTAAATGATTGATTTGGAACTCTATCATTGCTGAGATGTCCTTTGTTTGCCTCCATGTGTGCATTGTCATCTTTGAAGGCGATGCTCCTGCATCATACTCCTTTGGTTAAAATTTTTCATGGACTCCTATCCATGAGCTCCTGTAGCTTCTCTCTGACTCTATCATGGAGTTTCTACATTTCTGTTGCAAAATGCTCTGCTCTAGCACTTCTGAACTCATCTTGTCTCAAATCTCTCAAATCTGTAATCCCTCTTGGCTGTATACCATACACAATTTCAAATGGAATTTTTCCTGTACTCCCATTTATTGAATTGTTGAACGCAAATTCTGCTTGTGCTAGAATTTGATCCCATTGTCGACCTTGCTCAGTGACTAAACTTCTCAATAAGTTTCCAAGACTCCTGTTTACTACTTCAATCTGTACATCTGTCTGAGGGTGATATGATGAACTAAAGGACAAGTTCGTCCCTAGCCTTTTCCATAGAGTCCTCCAAAAGTGTCCTACAAATTTGGTGTCTGTGTCTAAAACTATGCTCCTCGACAATCTGATGCAGGAGCATCTCCCACCTCAAGCGAGCCAACACAAATTTTGAGTTTCTCTTGGAATTGATGCGCGAACATTAATATGGAAATTTAATGAAGCGCACTTATATATTGTAAATGGACCTTGAGCGGATTTCTCTCGTCCTTAGTAGATAGAAAGGCATTTATAGTAGTTAATGAAGTTAGGTAGAATTTAATTCTAGATTAGACTGTTTGAGAGCACAAGAGGGAAACGGGATATAGACACCCTAATTGTGCATTTGTAACATTACTGAATTCTGGAGCATTAGAGAAAGAGCAAGCAGAGAGCTGTTTAAGAACACCCATGTACAGACATTTGAATTAATAGAAGAGTTCTGATTCAAATTCATGGCCGTGTGTTGTTCTCTGTGTATTGATGCTTAATGGTGTGCTCATGAATGTTTGCTTCCAGTTATACATTTGCCTTTATATGCTGTGTATATGATTTCATGTTGAGTTTGGAATCTGAAAGGAAGAGGGAATGAGTTTCAATTGTTTCTCTATTTGAGCTAGAGAATTCCTGCAAGGAGTGCAGTTGAAGTGTCTGCAAGGAGTGCGTTGATAGCGGTTCAGATAGAGATAACTTTCGTTCTCATTCATCCCAAAGTTGCAGCTGGGCACAGGAGCCGTGCAAGGAGTGCGCAGGCTGGGTAAAAGTCTCAGGGTTGTGAACCTGAGTGAAGTATTGAAGGACTGTTGTTGCAGGTGTGCACAGAGTCGAGGGGCTTCAACACTTAGACGTGGTTCAAGGTTTTCCGCAAGGAGTGCGTGCAAGAGTTTCCTGAAGGACTTGAAAGTCGTGGGAAATATCAGGAGGGATAGGCCTTTGAATATCATGGAAGGATAGTGCAGGGAAGCTGCGACTTAAAGTTCGTAAGAGGCTTCGCAGGTTTGCGAGCAGGCGAACGAGTTCAGTGGAGAGGAACACTTAGTCGTTTCACAGGTTTCATCAGAAAGATAGACGGTCGGTATTCTCCGAGGAGAATTCGTGACATTCCGTGAGCCATTAGATATCAAAGAGGTGCAGGGGAGATACAACAAAGTATTTCAAAAGGTTTAAAGCTCAGGAGGGCAGAGCTGTTGATCCAAGTCAGCCAGGCCGTTGGATTATTCGTGAAATCACATATCGGGATTTCGTGAGAGAAGAGTAGAAGATTGGGCAACATGAATCGCGATATTGCGATACGCGATATCCCGACAGGTATGAGAATCATGTGGGGCCACAAGGGTCAGAGTGGAGGATAGGTGGCACGAGTTATCAGGGTTTCGCAGCGAGAAGTCTCGATACAATTGCATTAGGATTCGCGATACCACAAACCCCGAAATGCCGTTGGAGTGAAGTGGTGAATTGAATAGTCAACTCGCACGTGTGTCGGAGTTTCGGCGCATCGGGTATCGGGAGTCGGGGATATAAGCTGCTTGATATCGCGAGTGGTGAAATCACGATAGGAGAAGTCCCGATAGGAGAAGGAAAGGTCAGTGTTGACTTACATCGGCGTTCGGGGATTCGTAGAACCAACACTTGACCACTGACCTTTGGATTCGCGAAGTCGCGAGTTCCGATCTCCCGAAAGGTAAAAAGAGGGGGATCCCACGAGAGTTCTGTGGGTGCAGATTACCCGATAGGGTGATAGAAGAACATCTGAGTTCTTCGGGTCGTAAGGAAGAAGAAGATCCTGTGAGCTGACTTGGACCTTCCGACCTGTGGGTTGTGTGAGGAGGGCGTTGGCATCAAGTGGTATAAGAGCCTCAGATTCTTGTCTGTATATTTCAGGCGAGGGAGGCATAAGAGGTAAGGAGTACTCTGATACACTGCGTCAAGTGGTATCAGAGCATAGAAAGGTTCTTTGCTTTCTATAGCAGAGAAGAGGAGAATTCACCATGCCACCAAGGAGAGATAGACAATCAACCGATCCAGAGGATAGGGAAATGCTAAGGAGAAGAGGCAGGAAGATGACAGATCCAATCATGGAGAGACAGATGCATGATCTCCGAGCTAGACTTGAAGACATGGAGACAACGCAAAGACGCACAACCAGTGCAGGGGATCTGAGTGATTCCGACAACAAAGTTGAGGCTGAATGAGAAGAGGAAGTTGCAGCTAAAGATGCATCAAACGAACATTTGATCAGAGCTATTGCCAGGATGGGTACAAGAGCAAAGATGGACATTCCAGTTTATGAGGGAAACTTGGATGCAGAGGAGCTTCTAGATTGGATTAGAGCTCTGGACACATACTTCGACTATGAAGATGTTGAAGAGGAAAAGAAAGTCAGGCATGCTGTCACATGCCTGAAGGGACATGCAGCATTGTGGTGGGATGAACTACAAGCTGACAGACGTTGTAAGGGCAAGCAGAAGATCAAGAGCTGGGACAGGATGATCGTGAAGATGAAGGAAAAATTCATCCCCAGGGACTATCAAAATATTTTGTTCAGGAGGATGCAGAACCTGAGACAGAAGCTGATGACAGTGAAAGAATACATCGAGGAGTTCTATAGACTAAACATCAGAGCAGGTCATCGGGAGAGCGATGATGAAAAATTTTCCAGGTATATGAATGGCCTGAGATATGATATATAGGATGAGATGAGCATGGTAACCATCTGAATGGTGGAATATGCTTATCAAATGGATCTGAAAGCTGAAGAGAAGCTGAGCTGAAAGCAAGGTCAGAGGGGCAGAGGTAGAAGTCAGCCCAGAGGCAAATCAGTTGTCCATGACAAATATCAGAAGCCCAAGGAGGAATGGAAGAAACCTCAGGGTAAAATTGAGAGAGGTGGGAACTCATAGTGAGGGCAGCAATATGTTGAACAGAGAGGGCAGCATAATGAGAAGAGAGGAGATTATGCTGACAATAACACTTTTCCTCGTACCAGAGGTAGAGGAAGAGGAAGAGGTGGAGTAATTACATGCTTCACATGCGGGAAGAATGGGCACACGTCATTCGAGTGTCCAGAGAAAAAGAAAGAGACTACAGAAGCTCACATCACCGAAGCACAGAGGCGGGATGTAGAGGCCGAAGACGCAGAAGGAGGAAGATCGCTCATGATGCAGAAAGTCCTTTTGACACCAGAGAAGGAGGTGGAAAGTTCAGTCCAAAGGACCAGACTTTTTAGGACTGCTTGCAAGACCAAGGATAGGGTATGCAAGGTCATTGTAGACAGTGGTAGCACGGATAATCTCGTTTCTACAGAGATGGTAGAGAATCTGGAGCTGGAGACGACTGATCATCCAAGCCCATACAAAGTTTCGTGGCTACAGAAAGGACACCAGGTAACTGTTACTAAACAATGCTTGGTTGAATTCAAGATAGGTGGATATAATGATAAGATATTATGTGATGTCATTCCTATGGATGTTTGTCATCTATTGCTGGGTAGACCATGGCAATATGACAGAAGTGTGATTCATGATGGGAGAATGAACACATATACCCTGGAGAAGAATGGGAGGACTCACATGTTGCTTCCAATTAAGGATAAGGAGGTGAAACCGGAAGTAAGTAACACAGTACTTCTCATGAGTGGGAAAGAACTCCTTAATGAAGTTAAGAAGAAGGAGGATCCACAGTTCTTTGTGGTTAGAAAACCAAGGATTGTTTTGACTAGCACAAGAGTGGATGATTTACCAGAGGAAGTTCAGGAACTGCTGGAAGAGTTCACTGACATCATAGTGGACGAATTACCTCGTTCGTTTCCACCGATCAGGAGTGTGAGTCATCACATTGATCTCATACCAGGATCCAGTTTTCCAAACAAAGCCGCGTACAAATTGACGCCACAAGAGAATGAAGAAGTTAAGAGGCAAGTCTAGGAGTTATTGGACAAAGGTTTGGTCAGGGAAAGCTTGAGTCCATGTGTTGTTCCAACAGTACTCAGTCCGAAGAAAGACGGAGGCTGGAGGATGTGTACTGACTCAAGGGAGATCAACAAGATAACCATCAGGTACAGATTTCCATTGCCGAGGATGGATGATCTGATGGATTGCTTAAGTGGAGCCAATTTTTTTTCGAAGATTGACTTGAAGAGTGGTTATCATCAGATTCGCATGAGGGAAGGTGATGAATGGAAGACAAACTTCAAGACAAATGAGGGTTTGTATGAATGGCTTGTTATGCCGTTTGGCTTAACAAATGCGCCAAGTACCTTCATGAGGTTGATGAACGAAGTCCTGAGGGAGTTCATCGGAAAATTTTTCATCGTGTATTTGGATGACATACTGGTTTTCAGTAAATCAGTGGCAGAGCACTTGAAGCATTTGGCTACAATGATGCAGAGATTGCAGCAGGAGAAGCTGTTGATTAACATGAAGAAGTCCTCATTCCTGAAGTTAGAGCTCATTTACTTGGGGTTTGTTATTTCAGCAAATGAGTTGAGGATGGATCCAGATAAGGTGAAAGTGATCAAGAATTGGCCATCACCGAAGAATGTATTTGAGGTGAGAAGTTTTCATGGATTGGCTAGTTTCTACCAAAATTTCATTAGGAATTTCAGTGGAATTAGCGCATCGATGATGGATACAGTGAAGAAAAGACATAAATCTTTTCACTGGACAGAAGAAGCTGAGAAGAGTTTCAATCTGTTGAAAAGGAAGATTACGGAACAACCAGTGTTGGTGTTGCTGGATTTCCTGAAGACATTTCAGGTGAAATGCGATGCAAGCGGATTTGCAATTGGGGCAGTCTTAAGTCAAGAAGACAGGCCGATAGCGTATTTCAGCGAGAAGCTGAATGAGGCGAAATTGAAATACTCCACGTATGATAAGGATTTTTATGCTATCAGAGACATGTACACAGATGATCCAGATTTTATGGAAGGGTATGAAGCAACTGAGAATCCAGTTCTCAGAGACATAAGCTAGTGGGCAGAATACATGATCCAGGAAGGATTTCTATTCAGAGGCAATCAACTGTGTATTCCGAATTGCGCCATGAGGGAGAACTTGCTGAAGGAGAAACACAGTGGAGGATTGGCCAGACACTTCGGTCATGGCAAGACATTCGCAAAACTGAGCGAGTCATACTTTTGGCCGAGGATGCGATCAAAGGTCAAGATATTTGTAGACAGATGCAGAATTTTCTAGCATTCGAAGGGAAGGAAGCAGAATGCAAGGTTCTATCAACCATTACCCATACCAGAAAGGCCGTGGGATGCGATAAACATGGATTTTGTATTGGGGTTGCCAAGGACGCAAAGAGGGTTTGATTCGATCTTTGTGGTAGTGGATATGTTTTCCAAGATGACACACTTCATTCCATGCCAGAAGACGAGCAATGCAACTCACATCGTGAACTTGTTTTTCAAAGTGGTCATTCGACTTCATGGCTTGCCGAGGAGCATTGTTTCAGATCGAGACACTAAATTCATAGGGAATTTTTGGAGGACCTTATGGAAGAAACTGGGAACTAATTTGTTGTTTAGTTCAGCTTATCATCCTCAGACAGATGGACAGACAGAAGTGGTCAACAGAAGTCTGGGAGACTTGCTGAGAAGCTTGGTGACGGAACACCACAACAGTTGGGACAATATATTGCCGCAGGCAGAGTTTGCATATAACGACTCAGTGAATAGGAGCACAGGGCAGAGTCCGTTTCGGGTTGTTTATGGCATGCAGCCAAGGGGAATTTCTAAACTGAGGGATTCAGAAAAGAATGCAACTAGGAGCGCTAGTGCAGAAGATTTCACAGAGGCGATGAAAAAAATTCATAGCCAGGTGAAGGAGCGACTGCTGAATTCAAGTCAGGAGTATAAACGCAGAGCGGATCAGCATAAGAGACAACTTCAGTTTGAAGTTGGTGATCTGGTTCTAGCACATTTGAGAAAGGAAAGGTTCCCGAGAGGAACATACAATAAATTGAAGATGAAGAAAATCGGGCCATGCAAGGTCTTGAGGAAATTTGGGGCGAATGCTTATGAGATTGAATTACTCGAGGGGATCGGAATTTCTCCGATATTCAATGTCTCGGATTTGTACCCCTACAGAACTGAGGAAACAGGGACAAGAACTGAGCAACCAGTGATCGAGTGGACGAAACAAATGCCAGTTGCAGAGAAGCTGCAGATGGAGTGCATACTGGATAAGAGAGTGAGCAAAAGGACCAGGCGAAAGCAATACTTCGAGTATCTGGTCAAATGGAAGAACCATCCAGTGGAATATGCCAACTGGGAGACTAAAGAGGAAATAAATAAGCATGGATAGACCGTGCAGGAGCTCATGGACAGGAGCCCATGAAAGTTTTCAAGCGAGGGAGTATGATGTAGGAGCATCTCCCACCTCAAGCGAGCCAGCACAAATTTTGAGTTTCTCTTGGAATTGATGCACGAACATTAATATGGAAATTTAATGAAGTGCACTTATATATTTTAAATGGACCTTGAGTGGATTTCTCTCGTCCTTAGTAGATAGAAAGGCATTTATAGTAGTTAATGAAGTTAGGTAGAATTTAATTCTAGATTAGACTGTTTGAGAGCGCAAGAGGGAAATGGGATATAGACACCCTCATTGTGTATTTGTAACATTACTGAATTCTAGAGCATTAGAGCAAGAGAAAGTAGAGAGCTGTGTAAGAACACCCATGTACAGACATTTGAATTAATAGAAGAGTTCTGATTCAAATTCATAGCCGTGTGTTGTTCTCTGTGTATTGATGCTTAATGGTGTGCTCATGAATGTTTGCTTCCAGTTATACATTTGCCTTTATATGCTGTGTATATGATTTCATGTTGAGTTTGGAATCTGAAAGGAAGAGGGAATGAGTTTCAATTGTTTCTCTATTTGAGCTAGAGAATTCCTACAAGGAGTGCAGTTGAAGTGTCCGCAAGGAGTGCGTTGACAATGGTTCACATAGAGATAACTTTCGTTCTCATTCATCCCAAAGGTGCAGCTGGGCACAAGAGCCGTGCAAGGAGTACGTAGGCCAGGTAAAAGTCTCAGGGTTGTGAACCTGAGTGAAGTATTGAAGGATTGCTGCTGTAGGTGTGCGCAGAGTCGAGGGGCTTCAACACTTAGACATGGTTGAAGGTTTGCCACAAGGAGTGTGTGCAAGAGTTTCCCGAAGGACTTGAAAGTCATGGGAAATCTCAGGAGGGATAGGCCTTCAAATATCATGGAAGGATAGCACAGGGAAGCTGTGACTTAAAGTTCGTAAGAGGCGTCGTAGGTTTGTGAGCAGGCGAACGAGTTCCGTGGAGAGGAACACTTAGTCGTTTCACAGGTTTCATCAGAAAGATAGACGGTCGGTATTCTCCGAGGAGAATTCGTGACATTTCGTGAGCCATTAGATCTCACAGAGGTGAAGGGGAGATACAACGAAGTATTTCAGAAGGTTTAAAGCTCAGGAGGGCAGAGCTATTGATCCAAGTCAGCCAGGCCGTTGGATTATTCGCGAAATCGCATATTGGGATTTCATGAGAGAAGAGTAGAAGATTGGGCAATGAGAATCGCGATATTGCGATACACGATATCCCGACAGGTATGAGAATCATGTGGGGCCTCAAGGGTCAGAGTGGAGGACATGTGACACGAGCTATCGGGGTTTCACAATGAGAAGTCCCGATACAATCACATTAGGATTCACGATACCACGAACCCCGAAATGCCGTTTGAGTGAAGTGGCGAATTGAATAGTCAAATCACACGTGTGTCAGAGTTTTGATGCATCGGGTATCGGGAGTCGGGGATATAAGCTACTTGATATCGAGAGTGGCGAAATTGCGATAGGAGAAGTCCCGATAGGAGAAGGAAAGGTCATCGTTGACATACATCGACATTCGGGGATTCGTAGAACCAACACTCGACCACTGACCTTTGGATTCGCGAAGTCACAAGTTCCGATCTCCCGACAAGTAAAAAGAGGGGGATCCCACGAGAGTTCTGTGGGTGCAGATTACCCGATAGGGTAATAGAAGAACATCTAAGTTCTTCGGGCCATAAGGAAGAAGAAGATCCTGTGAGCTGACGTGGACCTTTCGACCTGTGGGTTGTGTGAGGAGGGCGTTGGCGTCACAATCCATGTAGTCTTACTACTTCTCTGAAAAATAAATTGGCGATGTGTGTGGCATCGCTTGTCTTCTGGCATGGTATGAAATTTTCCATTTTCAAGAATCTGTCTACCACGAAAAATATGGAATCGCTCCCTTTTTGAGTTCTAGGCAATCCAAAAACAAAATCCATACTGATTGCGTCCCACGGCCTCTCTGAAATTGGTAATGGATGATACAAACCATTTTTTTGATGTCTTCCTTTTGCATACTGACAAATTCTGCATTTGTTCACAAATCATTTCACTTCTGCCCTCATGCTCAACCAAAAATACGAATTTCTCAGCTGTGCAAACGTCTTATCATGACCAAAGTGTCCAACTAAGCCTCCACTGTGTTTGTCTTTCAATAGGTTGTCTCTCATTGAGCATTTCATAATGCATAATTGGCTTCCTCTTAACATTAATCCATTCTGAATCAAACATTTAGTCCATGGGCTTCTGCCTCCCAATAAAGGATTCTTGTATGCCTCGTAAGATTCTTTGAAATATGCATCTTCTTTATACATCTCCTTGAGGTACTCAAACCCCAAAGTCTCCACTCAGAATTCCTGTACAATCAAATTCCTCCTGCTCAAATCATCTGCGACTTTGTTTACAGTTCCGACAATGTGTTTAATAAAAAAATTAAAATTTTGCATAAAATCTACCCATTTTGCATGTTTCTAATTCAACTTTTCTTGCCTAGTAATAAATTGCAAAGCTTGATTATCACTGTACAAGACAAATTCCTTAGGAATTAGATAATGCCTCCATTTTTTCAAAGCTTGAATCACTGCATAAAATCCTTTGTCATACGTGGAATACTTTTTCTTGGCGTCATTCAGTTTCTCACTGAAATAAGCAATTGGTTTATTATCTTGACTCAAGACTACTCCAATAGCCAATCCACTCACATCACATCTCACCTGAAATGTTTTTCCAAAATCTGGTAAGACCAGAATTGGTTGCTCTATGATTTTCTCCTTCAACACTTTGAAACCTTTCTCATATTCCTCTATCGAACTAAAGGACTTGTGTTTCTTCTTCATAGTGTCCAACATGGGTGCACATATGCCACTGAAATTTATGATAAATTTCCTATAAAAGATTGCTAACCCATGAAAACTTCTTACCTCAAATATGTTGCTCAATGATGGCCATTCTCTGATTGCTCTCACCTTTTATGGGTCCATCTTCAATTCATTTGAAGAGAATACAAAACCCAAATATATGAGATACTTCTTCATAAACTAACTCTTCTTCAGATTTATCAACAATTTTTCTTGCTGCAACCTTTCCATCATTGATATCAAATGTCTTAAGTGTTCTTCCTTTGTCCTGCTGAAGTTAGTATGTCATCCATATATACTATGACAAATCTGCATATGAAGTCTTTCGACACTTCATTCATCAGTCTCATAAATGTTCTCGGTGCATTTGTCAGCCCAAATGACATGACAAACCATTCAAATAATCCTTCATTTGTCTTGAATTTTGTTTTCCATTCATCTCCCTTTCTCATTCTTATCTGATGATATCCACTCTTCAAGTCTATCTTGGAAAAATAACTTGCACCACTCAGACAATCCATCAAATCATCCATCCTCGGTAAAGGAAATCTGTACCTAATGGTTATATTGTTGATGGCTATGGAATCTGTACACATTCTCCATCCTCCATCCTTCTTTGGACTTAATACAATCAGTACTGCACATGGGCTTAGGCTTTCTCCGACTAACCCTTTATCCAATAACTCCTGGACTTGATTCTCGACTTCCTCATTCTCTCTAGGTGTCAACCTATAAGCTGCTTTGTTTGGTAAACTAGCTCCCAAAATAAGGTCAATATGATGGCTTATGCTCCTAATGGGTGGCAATGAGTGTGGTAACTCATCCACGACTATATCAACAAAGTTTTCTAACAGTTCCTTGTTTTCTATAGGAAAATATTCTACAAAAGTATTTGTAAGGATAACTCTAGGATTCCTCACTACAACAAACTGCATTTCTTTCTCCTTCTTGACTTCTTTTAAGAGCTTCTTCCCACTCATGAGAAGTATGATTGAACTATCTTCTCTTTTTTTCTCTTTGTCTTCTATGTGTAACAACATATGTGTTCTACCATTATTTTCTAGGGTATAGGTATTCTTTCTTCAATTGTGAATAAAATTTTATTCATATTTGCATGGTCTCCCCAATAAAATATGACGAACATCCATAGTAATTACATCACACAGTATTTCATCTTTGTAACCTCCTATTTTAAATTCAACTTGGCATTGTTGAATTACCACGACTTGATGTCCCTTCTGAAACCATGATACCTTGTATGTCTTTGGATGTGCAGTTGTCTTTAGCTCCAACTTCTCCACCATCTCTGTGGATACTAGATTGTCAGTTCTCCCACTATCTATGATCACCTTGCAAACTCTGTATTTCGACTTGCAAGCAGTTCTAAACAGGCTTGTTCGCTGAACTGGTTCCTCTGGTTCCTTTTCTGATTTAGGAAGATTTTTTCTCATCATGAGGTTTCTTCCTCCTTCTGCTTCTTCTTCTTCCACATGCTTATGTGATTTGGCAATGTGTGTTTCTCCACCTTCTTCTCTCTTTCTGTCAAGACATTCCCAAGATTTGTGTCCTTCCTTTCCACAGGTATAGCATTTAACTATGCCTCCTCTGGCGCTTCCTCTTCCTCTACCTCTGGAAAAATAACTTCTTTCTCCATGTTTTCCTTCCTTAGAAATTCCACCTTTCTCATGGTGACTATGCCGTTTGTCAGCTTCAGGATTCAACTTCTAGAAATTCTTTCTGTTGGTTCCCTTGCCTTTGCTTGAATTTCCTCCTCTTCTTCGTTGGCTTTGCCTCATGGCCAATTTTTCTTCAGCTTTGAAGGCTGCTTGATAGGCATCCTCGACTGTACTCACAGACATCATGCTGATCTCCTCTTGGATTTCATATCTCAACCCATTGATGTATCTGACTGTCTTTTCATCTTCATTCTCCTTCTGTCTAGCCATGATGTTCAATCGATAGAATTATTCAGTGTACTCCTTCATTGATAAACCCCTCTATTTCAGGTTCTACAATCTTCTGTAAATATTGATATGGTAATCCTTCAATACAAATTTGGCTTTCAACTTAGCTACCATCCTATACCAACTTTTAATTTTCTACTTAATGTTACTTCTGCATTCAACTTGCAGTTCATCCCACCATAACGCTACATGACCTTTCAGTCTTGTCACTACATGCTTCACCATATTGTCTTCCTTGATATCTTCGTAATCAAAGTATTTTTCCATAGCACATATCCAATCTAACAATTCTTCAACTTCCAAATTGCCTTCATACATTGGTACCTCTATTCTTTCTCTGGCTCCTATATTTGAAACAACTTTTATCAAGAGATTTTGTGCAACATCCTCTTCTAAATTTGCTTCATCCTCTGTTTCTTCTTCGCTCTCATCTTCACTGATATCTCGAATGTCTGGTGCTCTTCTCTATGCTGTCTCCATGGCATCCAACGTCATTCGAAGTTGCCTCATTTCTTCTTCCATCTCTACATTTGCTCTGCGCCTTCTTAGTGGCATGATTTTATTGTGTCACCTACAAATAGAAATGAAATTTCTTTGATATAAAAAATGATACCAACTTTCCTCCATTATTTTTGTCTGTTGTTTGCAAACAAAATTAATCTCTCTCTGCTAGCACCTGATGCAGACCCCCTCCCCTTCAGGGTTCTGCGACCTCCCAGTTTCTGGATCATTCAATCCCCTCGAGTTGAAAAATCTTTTTGGTCCCTGCTGGAACCCCAAGAAAAAATATTCACAGGTCCATTTATGAAACTCTCCCTGTGCGAACAAGCACCAAGCACGAGCTCCACCCCACGTGACCATGGGCTGTGACCGCGCGCCTACTCAAACAATATTTCAGAACTTCATGGATCAGGGTCTCGACGTGTGAACCACCTTTGAATCTCCAACTCCCGATAGTCGATTCTCGACGGAGGCTAAGCACTGGGCTAGCTCCCCTTGTATCCTTTCTCCACGTGACCACTGCCTGTGATCACTGACTGAGCCCAAAAGGCGCTCGTCGCATTTCACATATTGGTGATGGGAAGGAGTCAAGTCCTTGTCCTTCAATATCCCGATTGCTGAAATCACAACGGTTTTTAACTCGTGTTAGCTCCTCCCTTTAGTTTCGCCACATGGCCTCTGGCTATGACCTGGGGATAAATCTCCTGATATTCCCTTCACCTAGATCAATGGTCCAGGTTTTTCTGTGATCTGATGGTTCAGATCATGTTTCAATTCTGGAATTCGCCAATCCTTGACCCTACTCCTTTGACTTTCTTCAGTAGAGAGTTAGCAAAATGCTGATCTCTTGCCATGCATCCCTCCAAAATGGATGGTCTTGATGATGTCGGGACAACCAACAACTGTGATCTTTTCGGAATGATCAATGGTCGTGATCTTTTCATGAGTTCGCATTTCGCGAGGTCAAGAGGTCTCTCCTCTCTTCAGATCCTCTGATCACCAAAATATCGAAACCCTTTCTGGACAATCGACGGTCCATATCTCCTCTCTATCTAATGGTCGCGATCGAATCGCAATTTCGTGAGTACGAGTTCTTGAAACTCAAACTTTGACTCCTTTGATGCGCGAGTCAGCGAAACACTGGATACTCACCACATGTCCCCTCTGATGGATGGCTATGATCACGTTAGGGTTTTAGATTTTGCAAAACCCACCTTCCTGTGCACTGTGAAGGGCTTTAACCTTTGCGCACTTCCTCCAGATCCAATGGTTATCGGTCCACGGTGCTCCGATCTGACAGTTCTGAGCTGTCTCGCACATGCTATCTTATGAGTGTCCAGATGTGGATTCGATGGTCCAGATCTTTTCCTTGCAGTTTATCCGACGACTGCTGTGCTCTCCCTCCTGAGATTTTGTGCCTTCTTCCCAGTCTTGGGAAGATTTCAACACTTAGAAGATTTTGATCTTCCCCTTTCCTACGAGTCCAATTTATGGATCTCGTGAACACTTTATGAAAGTGATATCCCTTCTGATATTTGTCCCTTGAATTTTTTTCGATCTCCCACGCACACCTTGCGTTCTAGGGATTTTGAATAAATCAGTTCGAAGGATTTTCTTGAAAATAAAATGATTTTTGCCCACCTGGATTTGTCCGACTCTGGTTCTTCAAAGATCGTTAACTTCTTGACGCCGTGCACACCTTGCACCTGGTCTGAGTTTCCTTGGTTCCCTCTAAACCCCTTTCTGATCCAATCCGAGACTTAGTTGACACACTCCTTGCATTCGAGATGCACATCTTGCATACAAGTATCAGAAGAGGAACGATTGAAACTCAGCCAGTTTTTTCACAAACTCATACACTTAATCTATCGAATGCTCATACATAAAATGAACTGTAACAAATAATTCACACAGAATAACGCTCATTCAATCTCATGAGAAAATGAACATAGTCCACAGATTTGGGACAAACTTCTATCTGTTCTATTCATTCATGAAAACAAACAAAAATTACATAGTGTTTCTGCTACTCTACTTTTCTCTACTCTTTATTCTTGTCTCTCTTACAATACTCCTCCATACTTATCTATTAAAGTGTAAAAATCAACTATCTAAGGACCAACCCCATGAGCTCTCTCATCTTGTTCTAAAATCTATCATTTCAAAATTTAAAACTAACGCCTACTCTGTCCTATTACAATAACTGCTAATTAATACCATATATAGTCAACACTCCATATCTGCAGTTTCTTGTAGTCCTTCCAGACTTTACAAACAAGTTACAATTTAAAATTGTTGTTTACAAAATATCTCAACAACCCAATTAAATTTTGAGTTAAATGCTTGATTTTGAACTCTGTCATTGCTGAGATGTCCTCTGTTTGCCTCCATGCGTGCGTTGTCGTCTTTGAAGGTGATTCTCCTGCATCATTCTGCTTATCTTCTTCCCCTTATTTCTCTTCTTTGTCCACTTCGTAACCACCTCCTCTGCCAGGTGATTCTGAAACAGTTTCTTCTGAGACGTTGTCCAACTACTGTACCTCTTCTTTCTTTTTCTTCCTGCTACTGCTGGGTGCATCATACTCTTTGTGGGTAACCATCGAGTTTCCAATGAGTTTTTGGTTGGAAAGTTCCACCTGGTTGAATGGTATAAGGAATTCTGCAGGCCATTCCTTAGTGATCTCTTCCATGTCTTCCGTGGTGATCTTATAGTATGACTGCAACTCTTCTTTACTCTCGTCTGTGCGTGCAGTGATATATATAAAATGCCTATTTGCGTGGAACTTCATCAGGGGTCTGAATTTGTCCAGAGTGTTCGATGTCATAAGGGGGAATGAATCAATAGCCCGTTTTAGCTGCAGGTAGTTGGTATGGAATACTATGTTTGAATTCCACTGTTTTACCATATCGTTCGAATACCGGAGCGTGGTAAACTTCACAACAAGCGGCTCAAATGACTCAATGTCAGGGAAGGTCGCACCTTCTGACATCTCCCAAGATGTAAATGTGACGAGGATCAGGAGCCAACTAAAGTGGAACTCATAGCCCTGACCTTGAGCTTCACGACAATCCACTTCTAGCTGGTTGACTAAGTAACTAGCCCAGTTCATCTGTAATCCCTCCACGCACTTTCTCGCGAGGTCAACGACAAACCCTGTGACCTGCGTGGGTCTGTTCTTCCATACTATATTACCAATGATCAAATGGAAAGCAATGCGCACTGTTCCATTCTGAATGGAGGATACCTTGTAGCCTCACATTCCCTTATCTATATCGCCATAAGTATCTTTAATCCTCTGTGCTAGGGCGTGATATGAAGCCTTCCCTGGGTAAAAGTCCTGTGGGTCAGGTCCTTGCATACTTAGGCCGACGATCCTATGGATCAACGTCAGATCAACGGTGATGTGTTTGTCTATTCATAAGTAACCGTCGTGGAAGAACGCCAAAATGAGTTTAATGCATGCGTTAACCTCCTAGTGCCTTCCAAAATGTGGGATTTTCATGACGTTAAGGATAGTGGACTGCACGATGTTCATGGTCCATGGCTAGGGAATGATTTTCGATTTCTTTCTCTTCGTCTTCATAAAGTACTTGTGAGGTGCAAGCATGCCATAGGCCTTGCGGTCTCCTAGATTATAGTCATTAATATTTAGAGTTGGAATTCTCTCCAATTGCGGTTTGACTGCGCGTATTCCCTTCGGGAGGTATGCCATGATGACTATGTAGTCGAAGTTCCTCGGGACACTATCATGATTCACCACACCGGCCAGAGGTGGGATGTAGTCGGGTAGGATGGATGGGATTAACTTCACATTTGCTACGTCATCTCTATTCTTAGTCCTTTTCTCCTCTGCAGCTCAGGATGGTCCAAATCTGTGAGAAGTCGATGAGGAGGCTGGCACTCCTCTCATCAATGAGGCTTGAACTCATGCAAACATCACTCTCTCTTCCATTAGATCGATTAAAAATTCCTCTACTAACTTTTCCACAACACTGAGCTTGCCTGACATGCACGCTCGAGATCGGATATCACAGGCTGATAAATAAATACTCAATGCAATGGAATGGATGGCAAGGTCTCTAATGATCACTGTGCGAAATCAACTAGTTCTTTGTGGGCTCGAATAATCACAATTGAAAAAAGTGTTCTCGGTGCAATGCTCAACGCAATAAATAGATAATACCATAACAGTTTCTTCCAACGGGTCAGAAATCTTTCATCAATGCACTTCCATGCGTTATGGCGCGGTCCAACGGTCCAATGGAGAGCTCCAAGTCCACAACTGCTTTCTTATCCGTTCTAGAGCATCGAGGTAACAGTCATAATGCCTCCAACGGTTATATTGCTTCGCCATGGTGAAGTGCCAATCTGCGTTGTTCTGATATTCCGCCGAAGTTCAAATTTTGGAGACTTTCCTTCTGCGAAGTTATTTCTGAAGCTTCTTGCAATTTTTCTAACTTTTCTTTCTTCTTGTTGAGCTTTCGAGCCTTCTTCCCTGTGATCTGCGTTACTAGGTTCCTCTTCCCATTCTGATTCTTATACTCTCTTGGCATAATAAATTTGCGTTGTTGATGATGTTTCATAAGGTTCAAGGGTAATACTTCTTTGCTGTCTGGGGTAAGTGCTCTATTCTCTTGCGTTCTTTCAACTTCGACACCGAATTCTCTGGTCTTCAACCTGTTCTCCTGTTCTTCTATCAAGTGTATTATTCTCCTAGTCATGGAATCTTTTAATGCTTTCTTTTTCTATTCTAGGGCTTCTTCTTCTTTTCTCCAGATCTGATCTTTCTCAATCCAGGGTTTTCCTAGCAATAAAGAAAATGGGGCGCTGTTCTCAACAAATTTAATAACCTCAAACTCTTCCTCTGTCGAAGTTCCATGAGCAATCATATATATCTGGGTAAGTCTTCCACATAGGGTTATTAGCTTTCCTCTAAATAATCCTATTCCTCCCAATGAAGGAACCATAGCAGGCCTTCCCAAAATTTCCCAAGTACTTTCTGTCATGAAATTCACATGTGTTTCCTCATCCAGAACACAGTCTATGTCAAAGTCTCCTATTCTTTCTTCTATGCATTATTTGTCTTTTAATGTCTCTGATAGATTGAAGTCTCTATGATCATTAAGGCTTTCTTTTATTTCTAACAATACAGTCTCCGATTCTTTTTGGGGTTTTGCCATAGTCTTAATTTCTGAGCCTTTCTCATGTTTATCTTGTTCCATATTCATTATTTCAAGTTTAGCAATCATTCTAGGGCAATCCAGAACTTCATGGTCCATAGATTTACAACAAAGACAACTAGGTCTTCTATTAGGGAAATCCTCAACAATATGGCCTGGTCTTCTACAACAATAACAAAGGGTTAATCCTCTCTTTCTCTTAAATGATCCCCAACGTTTCATGTACTGCGCACTTGGGTCACAATAACTAACCTGTGAAAAATTCTTTCTAGGATCCTGCATCCGTTTGTTAGTCCAAACATTCTTTCTATGCATAGGAATAACATATCTCTGATTATTTCTATTAGATCTACTTATATGAAATCTTCTTCCTTCTAGCTATGCCCTAGTTTTCAGAGTAGGACAAAATTTATCAAACATACCTAGATCCATACTTTTTTTTTTTTTTTTTTCACTTAACTTACTTTTAGCAAAACACAAAGCTTTTAGATATAAAAATTTTCACCACTCTTACCTTTTTCAGAGCACCCAGCTTCCATATCTTACCTCTTTTCTTTATATCAGACTTCTCTTATTAGCACAGAGCTTCACAAGTCAAGTAGAGTAATGTGCACTGCAACAAAAGATCCACGCACATAACTCTTTCTTTTCCTCAATCCCCAACAATCACAGTTTTAGGTCCCAACAATGGAAACATTTGTTGGAATAGGGGCAGACCCAGGGTTCAACGCTTCAACAACACACCAAAAAAACCCTAACTACTGGCCGTTTCGGCAACACCTGTGAAGTAGATGAAGTCTCACCTGAGGTAGAGGTAGGGGTGGTTGTAGGACTCACGTGTATGCAACCTATATAGGACACGGATTTATGATTACAATACTCTAACAAATCACTTAGCAGTTACCATTCATCAATATTTAACCAGTATTTACTTTGCAGATAAAACCCTAATTACAGAGTAACACAATATTCAACCAAATCTACACATCTAAGCACTTAGCATAAGAGAACATATCAGATCTATCATTTTATCCACATTACTAGACACTAAGCTATCATATCTTATCCGTCTAAGCATACATTATTGCACTAAGCATAAATAACATGAACAAAACAATCATAATGCATAAAACAACCATAACACAAGATATAAGTGGTTCACCCCCAGCTTGGGGCTACATCCACCAACTCTTCTCTTCTTTATTATCTTCTTGTCAATCTTCTTACATGCACATAACATCAAAATCCTACTCTGCAGAGGACAAGAGATCTTCGCACACCTTGCCAGATCCTCCTTCCCTGAGTTATGTCAAGGCACAAAGCCTGTCTTATAGTCTGCACATAAGCTTCTTACAATCACTTGCACTTAGCTTCTACAAGTGTTCAACATAGTATGCACAGAGCATTCATACTATCCACACTTATCTCAATCAACTAATCCCCCCTTCCCACTTTGCCTAGATATCTATTTATGCATTACAAAAGGGACTAAACATGGGTAAACCCATGGGCCGACATCCCATACCAATTACATAAGCCCAAAACCCAAGAGTTCCCTAAAAAGGGGCCGAGATCCCATGATCTCCACTTTGACTTGCGCTCTACCTTAGACCAGCCTGTCGAAGTCCCAAAATAGGTCAAACATGACCAAGGATCTCCAAAACTTGGTCAAGGGCCAACAACTATCCTTCCACTGTTGTAGATTGAAGGATGAGAATGATCCCAAAGTGTTTCTTTAGATCAGAAAAACCATGTATACTTTGGGATTTATTCCTTCAGAACTTCAGAGCTTTTGTCATTTGCTAGTGGTCAAACTCCCGAAGTAATTCTTCCGGAGTGATGTAATTTATTGACGTCACATGTTGACATGGCACGATACAATTTCCTCTTGAAACATGTCATCATCTAATTATGCCATGTGTACTTGATGACATGGTCTACCATGTGTCCTTGCTGACGTGGCCTGCCACACCTCCTTGCTGATGTGGTCTATCACACGTTCTTGCCGACGTGGTCTGCTGACGTGATCTGCCATATGTCTTTACTGACATGGTCTGCTGATGTAGATATCCCACACATCCTTGCTGATGTGGTCTGCTGACATTGTCTACCAAATATCCTCTTGAATCAGATGGTTGAGGCTTACTTCAGATGATCCGGCGATCGAGAATTTATTTCGGGTCTCCGAGCTTCGGGAATTTAAAATCTCAAACTCAAAATTTTGAAGTGAGATTTTTCTGGAGCTTAACCTCCTCACAAATTTAGAATGATCTGACGGCTGATGGGTATTCGGATAATCGAGAACTAAAACTTTCTTCTTATCCTATCCTTCCACTTAATTTTAATCCGATCACTGACGAGATTTTGGATAATTGAGATCTCAGATCTTTCAACTTATCCTCTCCTTCCAGTTAATTTTAATCCGACGACTGACGGGATTTCAGATAATCGAGATTTCAGATCTTTCAGCTTAGCCCATCCTTCCACTAAAAAGTGATTCAATGGATGACAGGTATTTAGATAATGGAATTCTCAACTTTTTCCCCGCTTATCCCATCCTTCCACTTTAAAGTGATCCAACGGTTATGAAGACTTCTTGAAGCAGATCCACGATTAAGGATGGTTGCAAAACCACAACTTGTGAGTGATTTAACTCGTCACCAAAACTCCACAATTTGAAGTTGTGCATTGTTGGTG
>SNQJ01S0087090.1:57765-68928 GCA_010110895.2 Picea sitchensis | reverse complement strand
TTCTGACTGTTACTAGATGTTTATAGAGAACTCTTGCGTGGGAGGATGCTTCTGAACTACTCCTTCCCTTTCCCTTTAGACTGCGCTTTTTCTTCTGTCCATTCCTTGTTTAGTTGTTCCATCTGTTGTTCTAGATTCCGCATCCTTTCTTCATGGTCTTTCTTTGGCTTGCCTAGATACTTCCTAAGCTTCCAGATCTCTTCACTCAAGCCGGATCTTGTGTAAATGATATCATTTTCTAGATCCTCCATCCTTCTCCCAGCCTCACTGTCCAAGTTCTGCAAGAATTCATCGAGGTTGGTCATGAGCCCCCGCATTTTTTCCAGATTCTCTTCCAACGCTGTAAGTCTTGCTTCCACCGTTGGCTTTGGGCCCGAACTCGATGCCATCACGTGCTTCTGGGATCCTTCGCCTTTTGTCCAAGAGCTTCCCTGGATTGACCCTTCTACGTGCTGCCTTTCTTCCTTTTCCCTGACCTTTCCTGCTCGCTTGAGTTTATAACCCTGCTCTGTCCTTTCCTTGTTATATTCGCTGCACGGAGGGATGGCTTTGGGATGTGAAAGTATCGATTTCATGATGGAAATCCTTCCCGTCCTGGAGATCGCTCTGAATTAAAGTTTGAATTAGCAGCCTTGAATCTCCAATCACAGTTAAGTTTTGAATTTCTAAGGAGAGTGCTTGGATGAGCCCTTGCTAGAGGGCGAGGGCTTCTGCTTTGTTATTTGATTCAATTCCTAGGCCCCAGGCATACCTGGTAACAATGTTCCCAAAGGGGTCCCTTATTACTCCTGCTCCCCCTTCCTTCCCTGGGTTACCCTTAGACGCACCATCAAATGAGAGAATGCTGGTGTTTAGGGAGCTTTTACATTCCTCCAATGCACTCTTGTCCAATCTAATTTCCCAACTGCAAGGCAAGATGATAGGAGGGCCTCCTCGTAATGCATTCTGAAGCCCAAGATGGCGCAACCACTCTTCTTCTTCATCTCCCAAGGCCTTCGAGTTGGAGGTCTTTATGAAGTAGATCGCACTCTCACTGAAAAGACTTTTAATTTTAACTGCTACCTGTGTTGGTGTTCTTTTCTCGTCTCTGAATATCCGGTGATTCCTTTCCAACCAAAGCTTCCAGAGAATAAACTTTGGCAAAGATTTCCATGTCCCTGTAAGATGACCTTGGTTTGTTGTCCTGAGAGGGCACAGGGCTTGCCAACTTGAGAACAGAAGCTGGAAATCTTGTGGGATGGGGGGGGTCAAAGCACCTAAACCAAGGGTAAGATTCCAAACCTCGTTGGCGAAGGGGAAACTTAGCAGCAGATGAATTGTTGTCTCCTCAGCCTCACAGCAAAGAGGGCATCTTGATGGCCCTGCCCAACCTTTTTTACAGAGATTTTCTCGAGATAGAACTCCTTTTTGGGCTACTGTCCAGACAAATAAATCAACTTTTGGGAGGGTTTTAACTGCCCATATAACCTTCCAGACAACCGAGTCTTGAGGTGCTTGAAGGACTAGGACAAGGTGACGATATCCCCTGGGTGAGGTGTAGATTCTTGCATTGGAACCCCAGCCTATATTGTCTTTATTTTCCTTGCTTAGGGGGGTTCTTCCTTGCAATGCCTCCTTAAGGTTGCTCCACTCTTCTTCTAATTCCTGAGGCAACGAAGCGATCTCCCACCTGGACCAAGACTTGTTTTCATCATTTTTCCATGTCGAGATATCCCAGAGGCTGTGAATGTTGTTAGTCTGCATCCATTCTTTTAGTCGCCTTAGCTCCTGCCTAGTTGAAATTGCTGCTCCTCCAAGAACTGAATCTTCCCAAATGTTGATGCTTTGCCCATTCCCCGGTATCCATGTAATTTGAGGGAGGAATGCTCGTAACGCCTTCTGGCATAAACTGAATATTGGGGAGCCCTTCCCTGGTCTTGTGGGGTTACTTAAACATTTTTTCCTAGGCCCCCGGAAGTACTTTTTCCAGAGGGCTCGCTTGCTCCAATTGGCTGTCCCTGTGATAAGATTCCATAGGATTTTGGCTCCAAGTGCCAAATTTTGCATCTGCATGTCCTTTATTTGGAGTCCCCCTTCTAGGAGGGGTTTTGTGATTTTCCCCCATTTTACCAAATGCAACCTTCGGCCTATTTGCTTTCCTCCTTCCTGGAGGAAATGTCTGATCATCACCTCTACTTTTTGAATGATAGATCTTGACGCTAAGAGGAGAGCATTTTGATAAATTTAAATACTAGAGAGGACTGCTTTAATGAGGACTAATTTACTTGCCAAGTTCAACCAATTGGCGCCCCAGGATCGGATCCTATTTTTGATTTTTTCTATAATATTGTTCCAGTGTGCTACTTTTGGAGCGGCCTCAGTGATAGGGACTCCTAAATAGTTGAATTCTTCCGAGCTGGTGCTTCTGGCGATCCCAAGTGTTCTCTATATCTCATGCATTTCTCTTGGGTTAACATTCCAGCCATAAATTTTACTCTTGGCTGTATTAATTACGCTGCCGGAAATGTTTGTAAACACATCTAATTCCTTCTTGATTTTTTTTGCTATTGTTGTGCTAGAGCCTCCCAGGAGAAGCGTATCATCCGCATATTGTGCATGATTTATATCCTTGACCCATTTTGCAATACGCAGCCCGAAGAGGTTTTGTTGGCGCTTCCCAAACTCTAATTGAAGACTCTGGACAGAGGCTTGAATTGCATATAGAAGAGGGGAGAGGGGGCATCCCTGCCAGAGACCTCTTGAGGCTTGGAAGAACCTTGTGGCTCTTCCATTTACCAAAGGAGCTATCCACAGTCCTGAGATACAACCTTTAATCTAGCTTATCAAGGAGGACGCGAACCCAAAACATTCCATCACTTGAAACAAAAAAGTGTGCCTTACCCTATCAAATGCATTTGAAAGATCGAGTTTGACAATCATACCTTTGTCTTTCCGTCGTAGGCTTGAGTGAAGTACCTCTTGGACAAGGATGATATTGTCCGTTATGCTCCTTCCTTTTATGAATCCTCCTTGGTTCTCGGGGATAATGGCTGGGAGGAAGCTTTGAAGTCTGTTTGCTATGATTTTGGTTAGTATCTTATAGCTAGTGGTTAGTATCTTATAGCTGGCCGCTCCTTTTTCCTTTGGGAGTAATGCTAAGAACGAAGAATTAGTCCCTCCTCCGATTTTGGCACAAGCTTGAGATTTCCTGATGAGTTTCATGAGGTCAGACTTGATAATATTCCACCCATGTTGGTAAAATCTAGCAGTAAACCCATCAGGTCCAGGGGCTTTATCCGGATGCAGTTGATCCAGGGCCTCTTTAATTTCGTGTTGGTCTATTTCCCTAACTAATTTGCTATTAACCTCTTCTTGTATCTTTGCCTGGATCAAATTCAAAGGATAGGAGGCTGGGTCACTTGCTTCTATATGAGGCTCTATATAGAGTGCTTCAAAAGTTTGCATCGCTGCCTCCTAAATGCCTTCGAAGTCTGCTATAATCTGTCCTTGGGTGTAGATTTCTGTAATCATTTTGAACTTCTTCCTGGCCTCCGCTTGCTTGTGAAAGTAGGCAGTGTTCTTGTCCCCTGCTTCGAGCCAGAGACACCTCGATTTCTGCTGCCAATGTTTCTCCTCTTCTCTGCAGGCTTGGTGCCAGTATTTTTGCATCCTTGCCTCTTGTTGCAAGGATTCGTCCGAGGGTTCCACCTTTTCCATTTCCAACTGATAAGCCTCTAAGTGCTATTGTGCTTCTAGGCATTTGGAGATGGGATTTGGTAAATTTTTAGCCCATTCTTTTAATTCTCTTTTTAACTTCCGAAGTTTTTCTTCCCATACGTAAAATGGAGAGCCTAAAACTAGTTTGTTCCATATTCTGGATACCAGGGCCGAGTAGCTTTCTTCTTGGGTCCATCTTGGGCTGAAGCGAAAGGGTATTGGCCCCAGGTGATAGTCAGAAGTCAGACTTAAAGAGATTGTCTTATGATCTGACACGCTGTGAGGGAGAATGGCAGAGTCTATATTTATCCCTAAGACTAGGAAGGAACTTTGGACAAGGAATTTGTCGAGTCTTGCTGCGATATGCCCTGGCCCCACCCTCTTGTTTGACCAGGTGAACTTTCCTCTTGTTGGCTTTATATCCTCCAGCTCCCAGATAGACATAATGTCCTCCACCCATTCCCTTGCTTGATCCCTAACTCTTGAGCCTCCCTTTTTCTCAGTTGCCGAGAGGGTGAGATTCAGGTCGCCCCCAAGGATGATATTGTCCAATGCGTTGTCTTGCATGAAGTCTCTTAAGGTTTCCTAGCAAGAGAACTTATCTTCTGGAAATACAGGGACATAGAGATTAAAAAGACTTACTTGTCTCCCGGTGTCCAAATGGAACAGGCTGGTGTAGATCCAATGTTTGCGACTTTCATATTTACGTAGGTCATATTTTTTGGAGTTCCATATTGTGCCAAGGCCGCCCGATGCCCCTCTGGAACTTCTTGCAATACCACTATTGACATTCCATCTTACTTTTACTTTCTAGAGGAAATCTTGTCCCTCCATCTTGGTTTCTTGGATCAGCAAGATCTCGGCTTTAGAGGCTTTGATAATGTCTTTCAGCGCTTCTTCCTTAGTTGTGCTCCTGAAACCTCTGCAGTTCCAGGACACCAATTTCATTGATTACCTGATGGGGATTGTTGGCCTTCCTGGAAGGCCTTGGATTTCTTTCTGGTCTATCTGATGTTTATTATCTGCTTGAGGGTGGGCTGTGATCCATTCAAGACGTCCTTATATGTCTCTTTTTCCCGCTCTGCTATTTTAGAATTCCTTCCTCTTCGTATCTTTTTCGGGGTAAGCTCTATGTTGCTATCTTCCTCACTGCTTCTTTCTGAGTGGATCTCACCCTCCTCCCTTGCATGCACTTCCCCTGGCTCTCCAGGATCTTGCGCTTGGTCTTTCTCTTTTCCATGCGCCGAGCTTTCCACTAGATCTGAGGTAGGTCGTTGTGGCTCGGGCTCCTCTGAACTTGGATCCGTGACCACTGCTATAGTTGTTTTTCTAGCTTCTGATCCCTTATTTCTATCCCGTGCTTCCTGGTTGGGACCCAAATTTGCTTGGGGTGCTCGATCCGATTTTCCTGGTCTTGGGCCCTTTGCTCTTGGGTTAGGATTTGTTTTACCTACCTGTTGCCATCCTTCACTTGCGTCTTTTGCCGTGCTCATATCTTTGGGACAATTTCTCTGAAAATGCTCGTATTCATGGCAACCTCGACACTTAAACGACAGTTTCTCATAGTCTAGTTTTTGAAAGTGTTTCCATTCCCCTACTTTTAGCTTGACCGCCTCCGGGAGCCCTACCTCCAGGTTCACTTCTACACAGATACGAGCACATGAATAAAGTGATTATTAAGTGAATGCATTTTTTAATTAATGTGAGATTAATTAAGTTAAATTCCTAAGTTGACATTAGTAACTTAAGTGAGTTGATTAAGTCCTAGCCATTAGATTTAAGGTGAATGTCATATTATACCTCAGTCGTTGAATACTTTAGAGGAGATCAAAGGTTTTGGACTTAGGGTAAACTCAATTTCAAATGCAGCCTAGGTGAGAGGATGAGACTCAAAAAGACCACATAGGAGCAAAGAGAGATTATTTTCTCATGTGCTTGTGTCACACAAAATGAGGAGAGTTTAGGGGAAATGAGGAGAGTTGTGCATCTAGTTAATAAAGTGATTTTATTTAAGATAAGTGTCAAGAGTTGGGTTGGAGAAAAACTAACATGGTGTGAGAGGCGAGACTCTAAAGGGTGAAACTAGATTACACATGACGAAATTTGCAACACATTTATAGGTATATGATTTTTTTTTATATAGATTGAACTTGCGGAGTTAATAAAATAAATTAGAAAAAAGAGAGAAATTAAAAGGAAGTAATCATACATCGTAYAGATGGAATAAAGGCCACAGATAYGAGATAGATCATGTTGAGYMRTGGATTGGATGAGATAACCATGTATTGTACAGTTGTTCATATGTGAAGTAGATCTTGGGATGAACTAAGGATTAACAGTGAAGAGAGGATCTGGGCTTAAGGTATCTCATGTGGGTGTGTTAAGTGAGTCAAAAAATAACCTGTGTGGGTACTGCAGATGTGGGAAGAACAAATACCGACGTGGGATAGACCTCATAACACAAGGAGATCTAGTAGAGAGACAACATATCGTGAGTGAGGCTCGGTGTGGAGGCATGAAGTTTTAACAGAGAAGAGTGTCCCTGCAGAAGATAGGGCAAGAGTGATAATTCACAGATATTATAGTGTGAAGGCCAAGATGGGAACACAGGGTCCGTGTGCAGGTGGTATTGACAGTCAGCGACAAAGAAAATCATAGGATCAACTAAGGATGCAAGCCAAGATGAGTAGTGAAGGTGGACGATCGACAAAAGATCCATTGACAGGATGTGGAGTTGTGGCATGAACTGAAGTTTGCTGAGCATATGCTGAATATGGATCAATCATGGAGCTGTTAAAGAGATAATTGTCGGTTGATGTGAAGCATTGGGCATGTGACAACAGAGGCAGACGTAGGTGCATGGGAGAGTGTCCGCACATGAGAAAGTAAATGAGAGAGATAATCCGTCGGTGAAGTTAGGGGGAGCTACACAAGGTTGCAAACGATGAATGATAGCAACAGACACTGTGAGATTCAACCATTATTCTATGTAGGGTTGTTGAAGAACCACAAGTTCTGGTGTAGAAAGGGATCGAAGGACGTAGGGTTGAAGTGAGGGCTTCATGGGTTATTAAGTAGAGTGAGTAGGGGCATGTCATGGGAAGAAGATAAACAATTGTTGGAAGGGTGGGACAATCGCCAACATAACGCAAGTTTCCATTGAGGAAAACCAAGTCAGCAACAACGGCCACAGGGGATGGGAAACCCTGGGAAGTGGGTAGGTTCCCTAGGTAGCAGGTAACGAATCCATGCAATGGGAAGCGGGTCCTCATTAGGGATTCAGGTAGGTGAAAATTTGTGTTAAGTGGCTTGTGAGCATTGGAAAGAAACAAAGTGAAAAAGGACAATGATTGCATAGTTTTGAAGGTAGAAAAACTAAGAGGGATTCAACCTTTAGGTTTAGGAGGGTAGGACGAACCTTCCAAGTATGTCCAGAAGAAGTCATGGTACGAGATGGCCATGCAAGATGATGAGGAGTAGGATGACTCTAAGAGTTGGAATAAATTTCATGTCAAAGAGAGCTATCAATTAGGTGGCATATTTGATAACGAAGATAAAGTCACCTCAAGGTGGTAGAAGTACCTTCCTTTCTAAGAGGGAGAATTGATATATTTATTATAATACATGTACTTCCACATTGTCTTGGTGTTTAGCTTATGGATATCGTGTAATGACTCTCATAACCTTAGGAAATACACTTGATATAGTGATTATTAAGTGAACCTAATTTTTAATTAATGTGAGATTAATTAAATTAAATGCCTAAGTTTTGATATTGTTAACTTAAGTGAGTTGATCAAGTCTTAGAGCTTAGATCTAAAGTGAACGTGAGATTAGATCTCAGTCATTGATCACTTTAGAGAAGATCTAAGGTTTTGGACTTAGGTTTAACTCAATGTAACAAAAGGCAGCCTAAGTGAGAGGATAAGACACATAGAGAGCATATAGGAGCAAAGAAAAATTATTTGTTCATATGCTTGTGAACACTATTTGCTCCTGTTCTTGTGTCACACATAGAATGAGGTGATCTCATTGAGTGGGTGAAGAGAGTTCATCCAAGTGTGAGTGGGTAGGGTTGAGGAAATGTGTCAAGGGGAAACAAAGGAGATAACATAATGCTGGGCGAGGCTATTGTTGCATTGGATTCCTCTAATGGGCCATTATCCTAGAATGGGAGCCCGAAATTTATAATCAAACTGAGATATGGTTTTCTCTTCGGGATTTTTTGCATGGGTGTTTACCCAAAATATATTATGCATTTGATTGGTTTCTATTTTTATGACTAATTTAATTGGTTAGGAACCTAATTGTGCATATAATTAATAAAGTGATTTTATTTTAGCTAAGTGTCGAGTGCTAAGTTGGAGAAAAACTAACAGTCACCTAAACTTCCTCATCCACATTGAGTTGAAGTACTTCCTCAAGGTGACTCTAGAATGGTTTAGATAATAATATTTCATGATTCTCATGACATTTGACCTAAGCCAAAGTGAGTCTCGAACATTTTTCTCGTGCAATCACTATACCTACATGGACTTAGTTTTGCAACTTAGAGTATATTATATCCATAAACAAAAACAATTGTTGTTGGATTACTGAGAGGGGGGGTGAATGAGTCATAAGCAATTTATACCACTTTTAACAACAATTTATATTCCTTTAACGTATTCAACAATGCTCATTAACTTATCATCAATATATTATTGCATCATAAACATTAACATCGATAAGTGCATAATAAACAGCAATAGACACATCCACACAATACAAAGTACACCAATATTTACGTGGAAAAACCACATAATGTTTTTCTTATATGTCAAATAATTACATTCAAGGAAGCACTAACTTCCAATTCATAGAGCTCAAAAAGTGGATTATAACCCTAATTTCTATTGTTGCCCCAAAGAAACAAAATTGGGTGATGTCACTTTGAAAATTCTATCAAAGACAAAGTTTATGTACCATAAACACCATACCATACCATACTAGAGCATACCATACTAGAGTTTGAAAAAATAGAGCATACCATACACACCCTCTCCATGAGGTTTAATTATGTACTTCTTGAAAAGACATATACTAGAGCTTAGCATGCACACCTTCTCCATGAGGGTTAATGATAAAGTTAGACTGCCTCTCGTGAGTTGATTTCAAGTCTCTTGTTTGAAGTGGAAGGCACCCATTTCCATGTCATTTGTTTGACCATAGAAGGGTTACTCATTTCATTGCTGATATAACCCCTCTGCATGCACATAGGTAACCAAGTTGGACCTTCATCTTCTGTCGCAGCCTCCACTGGTTAATTATTAATTGCAACGTTTTCAGATATGATTGATTGTAGGTCTCCCAAAAAACTAATATTGTTGATCATGATGAGTCATCATGTTGTTGTGATCATAGATTGATGATGGTATTTGGGATGGATACCAAGAAATCCAAGATACCATCTTCAATCTCTAATAATAACAACATGATGATTCATCATGATCAACAATATGATTTTTTGGGAGACTTGCAATCGATCATATGTGAAAATGTTGTAGTTAATAATTATTTAGTAGAGGCTACGACGATGGAAGACGACCCAAATGGACTGGTAAAAGAACATTGGGGAATTCTTCATCCCGGATAGAGGTGGGAGTAACAGATCGCATTACGAGTTGTTTCTATTGCAGACATAGGGTAGTATTTTGTTTTTATGTAGGGTTTTGGTCATAAAAACCCCAATGTCACTTGTATTGTTAGGAATGTGGTAGTGTTATAGGTACTAACAGATAAGAGAGTAGTTATAAATTTTAGGATCTTAAATTAAACATTGAAGTGATAAGTAAATACTCATTATATCATCGATTTGAAAACTTAGCTTGAATTGTAAGGACGGTCAATGATAATAAGGACTCTAGCAAACCTTCAGACTCAAGCCTTCTAACAAAACACTTACTTGCTCGAGATCTCAAAACTTTTCAAGGATAAATGTACAAATAATTTTATTTTATTTTTGGTGATTTTTTAGGCAAATTACAATATATTATGATTTATGAAAAAACTAATAAATCTTGTGGAATACAAACATAAAGCTTTTTTGTTTTGTGTTGAATAATGGCAGCCCAAGAAGGTGCAAAAATCAGGGTTGAAGACAATCTACAGCAAGGACCGCCTGGAGATCCAAGACAAAATAGTGATGGAAGCTCACCCACAGAGGTTTTGGAAACAATGAGAAACCTTATTGTTGAACTATAGGTTTTCAAGGCCGACAATGAAAAATTGAAGAGGGCACAACAGGAACAACAAGAGATAAAAGGTGTAGTATAATAACCAAGAAAATCCCAAAAGATGATAACCCCGAGGAAGAGGTCAACAAAAGGGCCTCCAAGAATTTTGGTGCGAAAACAAAAAAAGGAGATAGTTTGTCTGAAGGGACACCTTCAGCTGAAGAGAAAACCATACAAGACAAAAAAAGAAAACAAACAGACCACCTTGAAGGAGAATTGAAAAAGATTAAACCAGCTACTTTTGAGGGAGAGTCCTAGACAAAAGAAGAAGTTGAGGCATGGTTGTTGGACATAAAAAAATACTTCCAAATCTACAACTATTCCATCAACATGAAGGTCAGAATGGCCATCTACAATCTGAAGGGGAAGGCCAGCATTTGGTGGCAGGACTTGAAATTTGCCAAGGGACTAAAGGAGAAACAGTTGGAATGGTCCGACTTCAAGAAGTATTTTAAGAAACAATACCTTTCTGAAAGCTATTATGAAAGGAAGAGGAAATAATTTTATGAATTACGACTCAGACAAATGACGATGGATGACCTTATAAATAAATTTCTAGAACTACTAAGTTTTGTACCATACATCCGGGAGGATAAGGTAAAAATCCACCGATTCTTAAGTTGTTTACCACAATCCTACATGGAAATAATTGAGTTTGACAACCCCAAATCCTTGAGTGAGGCATTCAGGAAGGCACAGATGTGTTATGACCAGAATAAACAGTGAGTAGAGTTTCCCAAGACTTGGAAGGATAAGAAACAAGATGGAATGCACTAGAGGAAGAAGGGATACTAGCTAGCTCCTTATTGGAATGCAGCAAAAAGTTTCCCAAGGAAGAAATTTCACTCCAATCATCTGAATACACAAGGTAGCGGTAAACTGGTAAACCTCAGAACAAAGAATTTTGGGGAAAACTCCCGCGAGCCATTAAGATGTTTGGAGTGTGGAGAGCCTCATATAAGGATGAACTATCCACGTCTAATTGCAGCAAAGAACACGTCTGTAAACAATTTGCAAGAAACCCTGACAGTGGGAGACATGGGCAAAAGTATGGATCGAATAAATGCAACCATAGATGGTCGACAAGCTGACCACCAGTCCTCAGTGGTAGAAATCGAAGGTAAAATCCATGACACTTGAATTTCTATTTTAATTGACCCTAGAGCTACATTAAGTTATATTACTCCCGATG